>VYZW01005130.1:167106-192000 GCA_013401315.1 Balaeniceps rex
GAGGACAGGCTGAGAGAGTTGGGGCTGTTCAGCCTGGGGAAGAGAAGGCTGCGGGGAGACCTTATTGTGGCCT
The DNA here is from genome assembly GCA_013401315.1 of Balaeniceps rex. Classification (NCBI taxonomy): domain Eukaryota; kingdom Metazoa; phylum Chordata; class Aves; order Pelecaniformes; family Balaenicipitidae; genus Balaeniceps; species Balaeniceps rex. The sequence continues at coordinate 167,180 of VYZW01005130.1, forward strand.
TTCAGTACTTAAAGGGGGCCTATAGGAAAGATGGGGACAGTCTTTTTAGCAAGGCCTGTTGTGACAGGACAAGGGGTAATGGTTTTAAACTAAAGGAGGGGAGATTTAGGCTAGATATAAGGAAGAAATTTTTTCCACTGAGGGTGGTTAAGCGCTGGAACAGGTTGCCCAGAGAGGTAGTGGAGGCCCCATCCCTGGGAACATTCAAGGTCAGGTTGGACGGGGCTCTGAGCAACCTGATCTAGTTGATGATGTCCCTGCTCACTGCAGGGGGGTTGGACTAGATGACCTCTAAAGGTCCCTTCCAACCCAAAGCATTCTATGATTCTATGATTCTATGACATGTCAGGAGAGCTTAGGTGACAGCAAAGCCCCACAGGAGCTGCTACAGGACCAGATTTGGGGCTTGGGGGTGGTTCTAAAAGGCAGTTTTAAAGAATCTATGTTGTAAAAGAATTTGAATCCACAGGCTATGTTTGAAAAGCAGGCCTTTATCTGACTACAGTGCCATGCAAACACACAAAAGCAAGCTAGTCATTGCCAGAGATGGGTCCACATCCAATTTCTTCAGTATCAGGCTGAAGACAGCCTATCACCCTCATACAAAGCTTTATCTGGAAAGCACAATGGCTAATGGGTAATGGTGACTTATTTTTCTAACCAGCTCCCTGCTCACACAGGAATTTTTATAGTTGGCACGTAAAAACTCAGCCTAAAATACCCATGGTAGGCTCTGTCACTGCAAAACATGCCATATGAAGTATGGAGGAGGGGAGCGGGGCCAGGCACCCAGATATTTTGACGTGTACTCTGCTCTCCACAGAGCTGCCAGCTCCTAGGCTGCAACATCTCCAAATCTTTTACTACATCTGCCTGAAAAGGCAGGCCAAAAGAGCAGGGATCAGTTCATACAAATCTCTCCTCAGGTCTGTGTTGTGCAATGCTGGTTTCTGTTCCTCTTCTTGCAATAATAAGCTGCAGCTGCTGCTTCAGGGATTCTACAAAGGGTGCAGTTTATGTAATATCCATTTAGAAATGACAAAGCTTTCCTTTCTGGGCCTTTCATGTAGTAGTCCACCCACATGCAGGCGGTGCACACAAATGACGTATCACCCAGGGGCTGAGACTTGCTGCAGAAATTGATAGTAAGCCGTTGTTATTCTAATTATGTGGCCGTCTTCCTTAATTAAAGCTATGCCACAGGTCATTTACCCTGGTGCAGAGTCCATGAACATTAATTCTGGCAGTGTTTTGGAATCAGAGAGTTCTCATTAGCATAGGATTGGCTGCGAGGGAAGTATAATCATCTGAAACCCTTTACAAAGGAATGCAAATTAGCATCCGTGCCTCCCGTGTACTATTGACATAGTGAATTATTTTACTGACTAGAAATGAAAATGAGCATGGAGCAATGACATTCATATTTGCAGCTCAGGGTATACTCTGTTTGCAGTGGGGATTTGTGTGTGTGTCTCTATCCACAGGCAGAAACTCCAATTATCATCTCTGATGGCTTACCAGTTCTTGAAGCTCACACTCCTCCCCATGCAAAGCACTGCAATCTGTTTACACTGAAGTAATGACTGAGAATAAAAAAAATAGACTTTATAATGCCTTATTAATCTTGGTGTGCTTCATTCAGAAGCACAGAGCCCCGTATCACGAGTGGATTAGGTTTGGCAGCAGCTTCTGAACCCCCTTCTAATAACAGGAATAACTCTCCAACTTGTCTAATCAAGCAATGTTCGAACTTTGTTTGGTCACAAACCACGCTTCAGGATAGATCTTTGGTTTTGCAAAGATTGAAACAGGCCTCAAAAAGAGAAAAAATGGCTGTTTTTTATCAAGTATGTCAGCACTGATTCCACACATCATCAAGAACATCACCCACAGCTAATCAAAAAACATCCCTCCAAGGAGACAAGCTAACAGCGATTGCCCATGCTAGAGCCGAAGAAAGGGACACCACACCCAGGAACAGAAGACAGATGTTCTGGCCACTGGTCCCCTATTCCATCTATCCAACACCATTGCTTTTGCATTGCGTGATTATGGCAGCATAGAAATAATAGACACAGTTTTACAATAGGAATTGTTCTTCTTAACACTCGAGTTCTTCTTTACTCGGAATAATTACTTCCCTGGCATAGTTCCCATCCTGTTCAAAAGCCAAGCAATGGTCACGGCTAATAGCCAACCATGGCCAACAGTACCATGGCTATAATTTTGGAAATTCATTTTTGGAACAAAGACTTATGCTCCTGATAGTAAAATACAGTCAGGACACTGAGCTGTGATATGAATTAATACAATATTTTGCTAGTATTTATAAAAAAGCTGTATTATTCTACACGGATATAGTCAGAGTACTGGAAAAAGTCAGGGAGTGGCAGGATAAGTCCTGTTTTCCTCAGAGTTAAAGAGACTGGTTCTAAGGTGTGACCCTTCTGGAGTATTTACTGGAAGAAGGAAAAAAAAATCTAAAGAAGAGGAAATTGTACATTAAAAATGAGCAAAAATAACTATTGATCCTAAGGGCTGCATTTAGACTAGGATAAAGCAGTCTGCAGTAAAGCCATTACATTTCTATTTAATTTATATTATGATATTGATAGGATTACCTATAGGATAGAACAGTATCTAAGAATTTCACAACATAGAGGTGTTATTACCAACATCATAATTTTACAGATGAAGAAATGAAAGTCCAAATTCTCAAAGCTATTAAAGTACACAGATAAGGTATCTTGACAAAGTGACTCACACTATGGTGGGTCAGGAAATCAAATTCAGGTTTCTCGCTCCCTCAGCAGCACTCGCGTAACTGGTTCATGGTGTCCTTTCAGTGGGATGGTTTTGCTTTTGTTACAATATAAAATAATTTTAACCAAAACCTTATGGTGTTACTGAGTCCTATCCTGTGTGGATTTAAGAACTGTTCAATCTCACTTCCACTCTGAGGAAAGTAACATGTATTCTTTTGAACATTCAGAGTGCTCTCATGTGTGTGTGTTTGTTAACAACTCACAACTAATTTATTTTCCCAGGTATATCTCTGCTTTTACCAGCCATTTGCTCCTGGTCTCCAGCCTTCATCACATGGTAATTCAAACCCAGCATATTGGCATCAGAATTACTTGATCTTCAGGGTGAGAGGACAATGAAGGTTGTGGACAGAAGGTTGCACAGAGCATCTGAACAACATGATAAAAGGCTTGGAGCTGACAAAGAGGCTCCTTACTCAACCAAGAGTTGAAAGTATTTTGCATCCCATGGTTCTAAGGTATTTAATCTGTTTTCTGTTTTTTGCCAGAAAAAAAAAAGTTTGGACGTCAGTTAACAAAAAATGAACGCTGAGCTATAGAATAGTTTTGGTAGGCAAAAATTCAAACACTCCCCACTGCTGTCTATGATTGAACTTTCGCTCCTGGTTAGATGTCAAAAAACTTGTAAGCCATGAAGTTTTGTCCAAACAATGTGAAAGCAAAGGAAGGAATCCCATTGATTTTAATGGCCTGCTAATATGACTGTGGGGTGGGTAGGCAGCAGTTGCTGATTTTAGTTTATGGAGTTAACAAATGTGGCAAAGTTGTGGCAGCAGGACCTTCAGCAAGAGGGAGCATCTAAGTCAATCAGACATGCACAAGTCCATAGGACAAGATGTGATTCATCGGATGGGGCTGAGAGAGGTGGCCAATGTCACTGCAAGTCCATTCCCTATCATCTTTGAGAGGTCATGGTAATCAGAGGAGGTTCCTGATGGTTGGAAAAAGGCAAATGTCACAAATGTGTTCTTGAAGAAAGTCAAAAAGGAGGATCCAAGGAGTTACAAACCAGTAGGTCTCACCTTTCAGTCCCTGGAAAGGTTATGGAGAACATTTCCAGGCACACAAAGGACGAGAGAGTGGTTTGGAACAGCCAGCATGGATTTACCAAGGGCAGATCATGCCTCACCCATCTGGTTTTCCTCTATGATGAGATGATTGGTTCAGCGGACAATGGGACAACAGTGGATGTTGAGTTTAGGAAGACTTTTGACACAGTCTCCCATAGTATCCTTACAGCCAAACTGGTCAGATATTGACTGCATAAGTGGACAATAAGGTGGGCTAAAATTTGGCTGGACCTTTGGGTTCAAAGGCTTGTGAAGAGTGGTACAAAGTCCAGCTGGCAGCCAGGTCATGGAACAATGGTGTCCCTCTGGGCTCGACAGCACTGTTTAGTGTTTTTATCAAAATGACCTGTACAATAGGATGGAGTGCACTTTCAGCAAACTAGTGGATGATACCAAATTAGGGAGAGCAGTTGATAAGCTGGAGGGCAGGGCTACTGTTCGGAAGGAGAACAGCAGGCTGGAGAAATTTGCTGACAAGAACCACAAACTTCAACAAAGGCAAAAGCAAAGTGCTGCATTTGGGACAGAGCAACTCTGTGCACCAGTATAAGCTGGGGGTCAACTGGGTAGAAAGCAACTTTGCAGAGAAGGATTTGGGCAATTTGTTGGAGAGCAGGTTGAATATGAACCAACAGTGCCCTTTCTGCAAAGAGGGCCAGCCGCATGCTGGGATCTGTCAAGAAAAGCATAGCCAGCAGGTCAGTGACAGTGGTCACTACCCTCTGTTCAGAACCTGGTGAGACCACATCTAGAGCGTTGTCTCCAGTTTTGGATGTATGAGAGTGAGCTCAGAGGAGGGCAACCAAGATGGTCAGGGGGCTGGAGCACATGGCATATGAGAAGAGGCTGAGATTTGTTGAGGGGAAATGACTGTTACGGTTGACTACAACAACCTAAGGGGAAGATATAGAGAAGACTTTCTTCTCAGAGCTGCACAAAACCAGGAAAAAGACATGTTACAACATGTTACATTCTGACTATATGTCAGGAAAAAAAATCATTCTGAGGGTGGTAAAATATTGGCATAGGTGTCCCAGAGAAGCTGTGGTATCTCCACCTTTGGAGATACTCAGAATTTGACTGGACACAGCTCTGAGCAACCTGATCTGAGCAATCTTAGGTCTTTTCCAACCTAAACGATTCTATGATTCTATGACGTAGCTGGTGCTGCTTTGAGCAGCGGGTTGGACTAGATGACCTGGTGAGGTCACTTTCAACCTTAATTATCCCATGATTGTGCAATTCCAGGTGAGCCCAATGAGTTGCATTGGACTTTTGAGAAGATAGCAAGTCCTAACCTGAAAATTTAAGGAGAGAGAAAATCCATTTCTACTGTTACTGCTGGGTTTCAGCCACAGCATTAGAAGTGAGCTCTTCCTCCCCTCTCAAATTGCCTTCTCAGTTGTGATATGCGAAAGAAACAATGACTGTGCAGAAATCAGAGAGAACCAATTTTTCCTTTATTTACAGTAAACCCCTGCCAAAAAGCAGATGTTCATTTGAGTGTGCTTTATTAGACATGCTGTCTGTGCTCTTGTCAATTTGTACCGCTTGTCATTAACTCCTGGGAGGGTCCTCAGGACACATCCACCTTTTTATGAAGTGCTGGCACAGCCCCTAATATAGCCTCAAATGGGCCCTCCAGTCAGCCGTGTAACATCATGAATGTAAATAAATGCTAAAAAACCACAGTACATACAAAGGGCTTTTCCTCTCCCAGGTAATTTTGGACAGACAGGTAGGTCATTTCCTTGCCCTCTGTTTTCAGTTGGGAGGAAGCCCTCGGGATGCAGGATACAAGGGCAGACAGGACACATGTGTCATTACAAGCGAGCTGCTTGGGTGTGGGAGGTGAGTCCACACCTTCCCCATGGAGAGCTGGAGCATGAGGAGGGCAGGGAGCCTTGGGGTGGACACAGCTGGCTGTGCCTCTCCAACTCTTGCACCAGGATCCCTGTGCTAGCGAGGCTTTTGCAGGCAATTGCTGTTTTCATACCAGCACCACGGCATGCAAGCGCTTTGGTCCTTGCTTTCGTATTGCTCAGACCACACAGGAAAAAAGGCAGCTGTTTTCCTAAATGAAGTGTTGTGGGGCTGCATCTATGTTGTTCATCCGATCTTTTTGACCTTTCTTCCCCTGCCTTCATCCTCCACCCAGCAAGCCAGGGCAGGTGAGGGGTGCCAATAGGCACAGTGTTATTTCAGAGACAGCGTGATGCATCAGAGGGAGGATGTCCCCACTGGGACATCAAGCTTAAGGCTGGTCAAAAGTTAGACGAGGCTTCATTTGGCTTTTCTGACAGTGAGGAACAAGGAGCGTAGCTGGTGGGTCTGCTTCTGCCACAGAGAGGGGAGGGTAAGGGGTGGTTGCTCCTGGAAGCTCCGTGGGGCATGAGGGGCTGTGTGGGGAGAGGCTGCCTCTCCTTCCAGGTGCAAACGCAGCCCTCACCACTGCAGCCTCGGCCTTGGCCGCAATGGGCCACCTGGCTCTGCAGCCTTGGCAAAGCGGTGGTGGGCCATTTTGCAGGTCTGGCCATCAACTCCCCTCGGCAGCTGCCTGGTTTGCCTGTGCCCTACAGCAACTGCCGAAGAAAATGCCCAGGACCGAGAGGGAAAGCATCCAAACCTGAGCTGACAAAGCTCATTTAGGCTTGGCAGGACAACTGTCAGGGAGCAGCCCTTCCGGATTTGAAGCCAGTGAAAGGATGGGGCTGGCAAAAGGACTGTCTGCTGCCTGTATTCCTTTAGAAAAGCCTTGTTTGTTGTGCCACCAGTCTTGGGGCAAGGGCCTTTGAAGGAGGAAGGGCAGAGCGACAAGAACTTGACTCTGGTCTGGACAGGAGAGGGAAAGCAGGCCACAATCTGTTTGTTTGCTTGTTTGTTTTTTCTTGAAACACGTAAGTCAGAAAAAACAACGTACATTATTATACAGCAGGGATGTGCAGCCATGGACTCCCTTACGTGCCCGTGGGGTGTCCATCCAGCTAGTGACTGCTGTGGTCAGCCTGGCCCAGTCCACCTTTAACTTGCTGAAACAGAGAGCAAAAACAATTAAAGCATTGCAGTTGATCTTCATTCAAGGTCCCCACAGATTATATAGGGCTACTGACTTCAGTGGGATTTAGGTACCCTATATAACTTTAGGAAGCTGGGTTTGAGGGTCTCTCTAGATGCTGTAGCTTTGAGTGCCTCCTCCAAACACTGTGTCTGACAAAGCTATTGATTACTGGTGTGTGTGTTATACATCAAGTCATCTGGCAACAAAAATACACATTCCTCAGGCTTCTTCTAGCTCTGGCTGTCAACCACAAAACTCTTCTTCAAATGTATGTAAACTAAACCCATTTTGTTACCAAAGAACTGGCAAACCTGCCTTCCTCGTGCTTGAAGCGCTTACAGTCCTTTGTTTAAAAATGCACCAGCGGTGAGCTAGACTGCAGAAGCAAGCCTGCTCTCCAAAATGGCAAAACGTCATGCCCAACTGACTTCTCCAAAACACACAGAAATGAGGACAGAAATTGTAGTTCTGGGCTGGGAAAGGTGGAGGGGGGAAGAGGCTCCACCAGGCAAAGCAGACAGAGTAGCCACACAGAAACTGGTAAATCTGGGAGACTCCCAGTTCCTGAAGCTGGACTCACACTTCGTGACCAGGGTGAGATGGAAGGCCACCCCTGCAGTCATTCCCGTCACCTCAGACTCCTCTGGAAAGGAGATGTGGCATCCCGCAGGTGGGTCCCTAGCCTGCATGATGTGGGGGCCAGGATGCCAGCGTGTCTTCCTACATAGCCCCAGGTAGCCCCACACCAGCCACAGCAGTGCTCAAATCAGGACTGGGAGGACTATTGGCACGATGCACGGTCAAAAAATGAAGGAACTGAACTAATGAAAAGTGCAGATCCCGTTTCTGTTTGAGAGGATTTGAAATGTTTCTTTTTTTACCAGTTTATTTTTATATCCTTCCTAAGACTTATTAAATTAGCTTATAAACATAACTGTTAATCATCAAATACCCAGATTTCCAGGTAAAAAAAAAGTCATAATTTTCAGAAAGTGAAAATAGACATGATTCAGCTATCGACCTGTATAAAGCCATTTGCTAGAAATATTGTTCAAAGCATGGCAAACAGCAAACACTTAATCATTTTAAAGTTGAAAACTTTTGCTCCCAAGTTGCATCTCAAAAAAAAAAAAAACAAAACAAAACAGGGTTGCTGAGAACATTTTAATATTGAATCATTTGAACATCTGGAGTCACAAATGTCATTTCAAAAACAAAAACAAGTCAGGAGGGAAAAAAAAAAACAAAACACTTCCTACCAAGTCGAAATGCTGTAAATGATGAAAAAATCCTTGGCCATCAGTGCCGTGTTTGGATGCAACCGCGCATGGCGTAGCAGTGTTTTGAGTTATCAACCCACCCTCCGCAAACACCGGTGATGCAAACACTTGTGTTTCATAGACTTGTGTGCAAAGCCCCTTGACTTTTAGGGCTAATTTTTAGGCGAAATGCTCTTTTTTTGTGGTTTTGGTTTTTTTTTGTGTGTGTGTGTGTGTCCAGAAGAGATGTGGGGCCACCTGGCCCCGGCCCGGAGCAGCCCTGCGGCCGCTGGCGATGCCGGCGGTGGAGGCTCGGGTCCTGTCCCCGGGTGGGAGCCGGTGCTGTCCCCGGGTGGGCGCAGGTCCTGTCCCCGGGTGGGCGCCGGTGCTGTCCACGGGTGGGCGCGGGTCCTGTCCCCGGGTGGGCGCGAATCCTGTCCCCGGGTGGGCGCCGGTGCTGTCCCCGGGCGGGCGCGGGTCCTGTCCCCGGGCGTGCCCCGCGTCGCCGGGCGGACGGTGCCGCTCAGCGGTGCAGCGCCGGCACTGCAGGCTCCGGGGGGGTGAAGGCGGCCCTGGCAGCCTCCCCGGCTCCGGACAAAGGGAACGGGGAAAGGCTGGGAGGTGAAATGACGGGGGGTTCAGCATGGCCGGGCTCAAGGGGATGTATCTGAGCACAGTCCCTCGAGGTGTCAAAGGCTGTTTCAGGGCTGGGGTGGGTCTTATTTCTTACGATGAGGCCTAAGCTGATACTGCAGCATCCGAAAATCCAGGACTGAAAGGGCTCATTGTTGGACGCTCCAGGGCAGTGAGGATCCCATGTTGCAGAGGACCCCCGTCGGCTAAGAATCAGGTTAAATTAAGTGAAAATTCTTCTCCTTTTTTCATCTTGCCAGATGATACAAGGATTTGGAATGAGGATGTTTATAAGAAGCCTTGTTTTGTAAACTAGGGACGAGCAGACCCTTATGATGCGCTGCAGCTGGTATTTACAGTGGATATTTAAGGAGGTACTTCAGTAAGAGGGGCCAGAGACAGGAGGATGCAGTTCAAGGCCCTGTTCCCAGCTTGCCTAGAGGACTGGAGCAGACGAGTCCCCCTCTCCAGCCCCTTGCGTCCCTTACCTGCCTCCACTGGGCCCCCTCTGCCGTTTCTGACACGCTGGAGCAGTGCCTAGAGCAGAGGACATCCATCTAGGCGCTGCCATCGCACCGATGATAATAGGAATAACGCTAACAGATGGCAGGTCTGAAGGGGAGCCGCTGCCACCGATGCAGGCTGGCGGACAAACATTCCTGCTCTGGCAGCTGGAACAACGGTAGCGCAAATGAAACATGAACAATTTCCTCCCCGCCAGCAAAGAAAATAGCTCCAGGGAGAACCCAGGGAGAATAATTGTCAACCTCCTCTAGGTATCATGGGAACAGAGGCCATTCAGTAATCCCGGAGTAAACAACAGCTTCTTATTTTTAATACAGAATAAAACCCCAAGAATCTAAGAGCGGGTACTGTACAACTGCTGAATTAGCTGCTCCAGTGCCCACCCCCTCCTGACCTTTCACTAAAAATCATTTCAGTGAGGCATGCAGGAGTTTTCATGTAACTGAAATGGGCTCATAACAGAAGGTGAATCGCTTGTCACAGGACGATGCAGACATGACAAATGCTTCACATTCTTCCTGCTCCCTTCTTCGAAGAAAATGCTGACCATCAGAACAGTGAAATTCTTCCCAGCTCCAGCCCCTTTTCTGGGACTCGGACAGGTCTCTCTTTCTTCAGACACTTTTTTTTTTCTTTTAGCCATGGTTAAAATACGCTGCAGCCTTACAATATGTACTGCAGGCCCACCAGTGTGCCCCCAGAAACTTTTGGTAGCAGCAAGCAGGGTTGATACTGGCATTCACAACAACATAAATGGGTTATCTCCCCTGATATTCAAAGAGCTAGACCAGTGCAGAAGCCCTGTAAACCTCAATGAAGTCAAAATCCTGTAAATACCTGCCGGTAATTCAGCGTAATATATCCATGACCGGTGCTGTTTCGTTCAGTGGGACTGTTCCTCGCAGAGGGAACTGTGTCAGACGAGCGGAATAGCTGTACTCAGCTATAGCAAGTCTGTCACACCCAGGCTTTCCAACAGCAGCTAATTATGGATACAAAGGGAACAATAAAAGAATAGGGTAGAGATACCTGCCTGATGTGTTTTCCCAGTAACATCCCATGGCACTGGTGCAGTACCTGGCTTTTTGGCTCCTAATATAGGGAATGTCTTTTCACCTCCAGAGGAATGCAGCAAATACTCCTGTCCTCATCCTAGCAGGTACCAGGACTTGAGAGGTCTCAAGCTCTGCTGTGATCATTTTATGTCACAGCCTCTACTTCACCTATACTTGCAGATTAGCCTGTTTAAGAGGTTTCTCTGAAACACAGGGTTTGTATATGGATGGTGCAGTAAATATACGGCTACCAGCTTTTCCTATCTGCAGTAACCCACTGAGCGACACACCTCTGGTATAAGAAAACTGACGAATACAAAACTGCCATGAACACACATATGGTAATGAACACAGCTGTTCACAAAAACAAAAAAAACCCAAAGATATTTCTATATCCAGGGCTTGGAGAGCAATGACTTTTCATACCCCACATCTTGGTGCAGGCGTAGACCAAGAGAAGTTAATGAGAGGCCTGCTCAGCCCTTATCACCCCTTTTTCTTTTCCTTTCTCTTCCTCAGTCCTCGGTCCCCCTCGCTTTCGCCAGTAAACCCTGCTCTCATTTCCTCAGACACGGACACAGCAGAAATAACACGAGTAGGAAGCATGTTTTCCTCCGCTAGATTACTTGTACCCAGGAGCCCCACTCCAAAATGAATTCTGCAGCCGGTATCTCGCATCCAACCTTGGCAGTGGAAAAAGCCCCAGAGGGAGACATAAACCACAGGTGATCCCTCTAAACCCCCTTTTTTTTTTTTCTCCATCTGATTCAGCGGGGAGCAAAAAAATCTGCACATTCCTGTGATGGCAAATAATAACTAGAAAGCTTTTGGTATTTCTCAGAGAAAGACCTTAATATATTTTGCCAGGAAGGTTGGTTGATCACTGCTGCAGCTTCATAACCCTTCATTTCTGTATGCAAGGCCTCGAAACCATTAAGGTCTTAGGAGAGCACGGAGAGGTGGGGAGCAGGGTGGGGGGGGTCTGCCTTGTGACGTGAGCAGCAGCCAGGCTGGCCAGGATTTTGGCACATCTCCTCCCTGGGATGGGGAGGATTTGGTTTCCATAGCAGCAATGGCGTGATGTTTCCCCCCCCCGCCCTTCCTCCCCAGGACTTCTATTCCACAATTGCACGGGAGTTATATTTCACCCCAAGGCTTCCATTTTCCTGCTGCACGGTTTCGCCGTGCTGTGGCAGGTCTGCCTTTTGCCATCAACAGTTTGGGGAGCGAGGTGGGGCTGTGGGGATGCCGCGCAAGCATCGTTCTCGCCTCCCTCTCCCTCTTAACACCGCTCCACAAAAGACACAGTGTTCCCTGTCCCCAACTGACTCGTCTTCGCCGAGGTCCCCCTTTTCCTCGCTTGTCTCCAGCAATCAGCTCACGCATGCCTGGCTTTCCATAACAGAGCAGAGCTGTGTGCAAGTGCCAGGCGCCCGCACAAAGCCGGAGCGCTGCCCGCGGAGGAAATGTCAATACAGGAACACCAGGCTATTAACAAACCCCCCCCCTTGTCCTGCAACAGAGATGCATGTAGCTGTGAAAACAGTCATACCTGCATACACTCCCCTTTTGATTTTACCCGCGTGAAATATAGGGAGCCTCTTGTTTCTCTTGTTGCAGAGAAGGACTTTTTTTGCCAGCACAAAAGAGAGGAAAACATGCTCAGAAGTAGGGTGGTGTAACTGCAAACCACACCAACTATTCTGGGGACTCGTAGGAGGACCTGGAAAGCAAAGCCAATTCATTTTTGCAGCTGATCTGTCTTCAAAACAAGTGCTGCTTTAGTTTTATACTTTTGACATTTGCCTGTTTCAGAACCACTGGACCAAACTCTGTTCTTATTAATCCCATAAAATGTTTTCTCCTTCAGTGCAGAGTCCATACAGAGAAGAGGCCAAATTCTCCCTGATTTTGGCAGGTTTCCCGAGATATGGGCACACATGGTATGTTGTCCACACGTGCTGATGCTACCTGTGCTCTGGGAGACCTCAACCCATGTATCCGGAGCACATACACCCCGAGGAGTCCTGCTGGCAGGTGGGATGGGGGAGCTGGAGCTCAGCGCCGCTCTGATGCAGTCCCCAGCTTTTAGATCACAGCTGGTGCTGGTCCTACCAACACGGAGGCTGCCAGGCTGAGTTAAGGCGTACGCTTTTTGGTGCAGGCTAACCATGTAGGGAGCAAAGGATACAGAGCCCAGCGCAGCGTGGTGCCTTGGCCTCTCACAGAGGTCTCAGCCCATCCACCGGTGGGAAGCGCACGGTTTGGCATCCACCCGTGCTCAAATACCAGTCGAGACTATTCCTGCGGCTCCTACCAGCTTGTTCCAACACTTCAGGCAGGTTAACTTCCCTTCACCTGGGAGAAAGAGAGTTCGCTTATTGGCATAAAGATGTTTTTTCACCACTCAGAGGTGTTATTTATAGTAACTAATGTTTCTAAGCACCCTGAGAGAAGTGGTTTTTATCATTACTGTTAGTAATACTGTTGGACTGATGTGGTGGAATAGCCACAAAGGCTGCACTCACAAATCAAGACCTCCTCATGGCAAGCGATCCTGAGATAAATTTGACCACAAAAATCCCATTGATTTCCATATGTCACTGAATTCTCCAGTTGTCTTGGAAGAGCCTTTCGCTGGAGCGCAACATCTGTTCTGGCTCAGAAAAATGGTAGTAAACATCACATCTTAATTAAAACTGAGTGTACAGTTGTGGCAGACATACCAGTACCTCCTAGAAAAAAAAAGGATCTTAATGGCTTTGTTCCCAGGTGCTGACAAGAAATGCCTGTTACTGTCATTGTCTTGGTAAATGCTGAGTTTCCATTTGAAACAGTCAAAACAGACTTCAGAGGAAAGGCAGTAAAGGGACTCTGCCCCCTCTTGGAAGTGTCCCTTGGCTGCAGAAAATAACCTTACCCATCACAACCTGCTTGGCAAGAAAGCCCCTCTAGACAGCATTTCAGAGGTAACAGATGTAGGTCACACGTTCAGCATGGTATCGGTTAGGTAAAGGGACTTACACTCTACCCTTCTTTTCACTATACTGGAAATACCTCTCTAAATATAATGACTTTTTTCAACCATGCACAAATCAGGGCGATCCTTCTACATTAGCTATTACGTTCTCAGTCAGGGTCACAAATTGACTGTGATGCAAATATTTCTTACTCTCAGTTTCACCTTCTTGCAGATCTGGTAGCAGGACTAACATAGTGATCATCTCGCTTGAATATGAATATAACAGCTTCAAGAGCCTGTTTTCAGCATTCGACCCTCACTTGGGCACTGCGAGTTTCCCAACAAGTAGAATTTCATGAGAACCCTGTTCTAAAACTTTTTTTGTTTGAATGAGACTGAAACCAAACTGGAAACTCCTCAGGGGATGCACGAGCTCACTCAAATTGTTAAAACATCACTTTTAGTTGAATTCATTCAATAAAAGGACCTTTGCAGAGCCCTTCAGGATCTTTCATGATATAGATATAAAAAATTAATATTCAGAATATGTAAGTGAGAATATGAGTTTCACTGAGCATCTGCTGAAGGCTTCCATGGTTCCCACATCCCACCAAGTTCCTCTGAGGTCAAGCAGCCTGTGAGTTCTGGATTCCCATTGCCAAAACATCTTCTCAGGAGGTAAAATAGGTGCTGCTGTTCTTATCTAAATGCAGTTGTCTGCTGTGTAGGTGCCCACACCTGAGCCAGGTGGCTTAGATGCCTTTTGTAGCCAATGGAAAGAAACAGGCCCTTCTAGGTGCAACTTGTCAGACCTAAATAGCTGAAAATGAGGGGCACCCAGCTTCTCTCTGTTGACTACGAAGGAGGTCTTGGTTGACTAAATCAAGTGGAAATAGCAGTATTTCATCTGTCTGAAGTCAAGGAGCCACAGAATGATTTAGGCTAGTCTGGAGCTCCAAAGCCCTACTGAGAGCAGGGCTAACTTCGAAGTTAGATCAGGTTGCTGAGGTCCTTGTCCAGCTGAGTTTTGAAATATCCATGGCTGGAGATATCATTGCCTCTCTGGGCAGGAAAAAACTCACTGGGAAGGAAAAAAAAATCCTTACACGGAATCAGAATTTCCCTTGATATAACTGCTAACTGCTGCCCCTTGTCCCTTCACTGTGCAGCATGAGATCTTTTCACTCGGGGTTAGTCTGGCTCTGTCTTTCTCTATAATCCTCCATTAGGGAGGGCTATAAAGGCTGGAGTAAATCCCATCCTTGGTTCCCCGGTCATGGGGCAACAATCATCTGTGTATTCTTTGAAAACTCAGCAAACCCCAAGACGTTTCAGATTAAGTACTGCATGCTCAAATACTGGGATTTCCCAGAAAAGCTTTTTTCTCCATCAGAAAATGTATATCCAGCACTAGTGCTGAAGTGGGAAGATTTACGCTAGGCCACTAATTTATTTTCTATTTTGGGTTCATCCTTCCTTTGATAGCTGAGCTGGATTTACACCTCTTGGTATAATCTGATGTTGGTACAAGCATGTGTTTTGCTGTTGGAGGCATAGCACAAAGGCTGCACAATCCAGGATATAACTCTTTCCTTGTAGGTCTTTCAGGCTATATAAAGCACAGCATAACTGAGTACAAAGCAGATGATAGAAAGAGCACACAGGTCACAACTGCACGGCTATGTGACTGTGTAATGAATCCTGTGAACGTACTTAGATTTTAAGTTACAGCCTGTTTTGATCAGTTCCGTTTCTTTTCTTCTTCTTCTAGCAGTTTTGTGATCTGCTTGTTGTTTTAAAGAAAATTAATGAACAAATAAAAACAATGCAAAACTCATCCTATTTTATTCCTGTTTCTGTTAGGTAACAGTATGATAGTACAGTAAGTCAGCTCTACAAGATAAATATAAAAAAGCTGATATTCAATCAATTTTTGTTCTGTTATGGACAGTGTTGACATAAATGCTGACCATAATTAAGAGTTCATTCTGGAGCTGTTGTGCCTTTGCTGAAGGCAAATGAGTGATGGCATAGCCTCACATTCAGGAAAGTCCAGAACTGCAAAAATGAAGTGGATAAAATTAATCAAAAATTCAGAAGCTTGGTAATTTGTGTCCTTGTGAAAGCCTAGGCAGATCATATCATAGGGTTTTATTTTAAAAAGAAAACAGGAGCTGCATAAATATGTAAATGAGACATCCAAGAATGAGCAAGTGGGAGAAATATTATTGCTGTTTGTCTGGCTAGCCTGATATATATATATTAACAAAACCAAGCTTGGAGTCGTACGTGGCTCTTGTGTGCATTTTTAAACACAGATGCATAGCTGAAAGTGTGTGCCTATGCATGTAAATAAGTGATAAAAATATGGATGGAAGCATATGCATTCAAATGAGTTGGCACCTCTATTCAAAGAGCAGAGAAATTTGTATGTTCCATGATTTCCTTTAAATTCCAAGAATCTTTCTTCCTGGACTTGTCTGCATATTCTCAAACACAAAACAAACTCTTCTGAGATACTGGAGACCTTCAACTTCATTGCTACGTTTCACATTTTCTGCCAATAATTCTATGCTCCCTCTCAAAATATTTCCCATGTGAGACTTTCATATACTGATCTTATCACCATATTCTTCCACAACAGTACCAATGTTTGTTTTCATTCAGGATTAACTTACTGTATTAAGAAACTATGGTAATCATTACAAAGTACAGTTTGGCCTCGTGAAGATGTCCCCCTATAGACTGATAAAATTATAGGTTTTCCAGGTCCAGCTCACAGAGCACCCTTCAAAATCCAGGTCTAGTTCCCAGTGTAGTGGCTTGAATTGTACCATCAGCATCACCAGTGAAAACCAGTATCATCTCAGTTTATACCAGATATGCTGAAAAAAAATTAGAAATTAGTATTAGATAATGGAGAATGAAGACTGCAATGCACATCATTAAAGAAAGAAATAACAAGAGAGAGGCTCTGGGAGATTTCTTTGTGATAACTTGCTGGAAAAAAATGAGCACTTTGAAAAAGTTAAGGAAATGTAACAGATTGATGTGCTAGAGTTTCTGGTAAGAAAAGATCAGAACCACTGGCAATGCTCAACTATGAATAAAATATTTTAATTGTTACTGTCAGTTCTGCAGGCCAAAATGTGAAAAAAGGCATGTACAGGGACACTGAAGGACTAATTGGTCTAATTTACCTTAACAGAGAGGAATATTGAGGACACTGTAAAACAAAAATGTAAGAAACACCAGAGTACTTTATTCTCAAACAAAGAAGTACATTGAATTAGAAGCTAAATATTGATCTAGACATGCAGGTGATAGGAAACCAAGGAAGCTTCTTTCATTAAATTAACATTATGAAGCAATTTCCCAGGTAGTTCCAGTGCGGCAGTCCTACAGTATAACTGATAAATCAGGGTACGCTTTCATCAGAATCTCATCTCTAATAGTCATCTCAGACTGTGAATCCTCCTGGATAACTTCTGAGGGCAGAAAAGAGTGTTTAAAAGCGGATCTTATTTTGCAAGCGTCTCTCCTCCCATAGGTCACTAGCCAAACTCAGGAGGATAGTATCCGGAAGGTGGCTTTTGTCTTTTAATCCACACTTCATTTTGCAGCTTCCCCTCCTCTTGTCCTTTTACAGGCTCCTCATGGCCATCAGTCTAATTAGGTCTCCCATAGGAAGTGATGAACTCCAGTCTTCAGCCAATGCACCAAAGAACTTCAGCGTATACACCCTGCATGGCAGCTGAAAGACCAGAGCCTGGTTGACTTAATTATAAGACTTTGCAGTCAAGATGAACTAGCAGCCTTTGGTCCCATATAGTTCCATTTTTCCCCATTTAGTAAAACTAATGCCAAGTTTGCACCACCTACCCAAGGGGTCACACTGAGTCTCTGTGTTTCCTGTAGAAGGAGGTAGCACTGGACAAGCTTGGGCACCTTAAGAGGGTGTATGCTGCCCTCTGAGTTTGAATCCATTTTACCTCCACCCCTTTTTGGGTTTGGTTACTAGTGTAATACTAGTGCTCTCTTCTGCTTCTTGCATTAAGGTGAGGCTCTGCATGGAGGGAGAAATGAAATGGCCCTTTGCATCCTGCAGTCTTTGTGCTTTTTGCAAACCCATATGGGAACAAGGCACAGCACTGCCCTTCTCCTGTGAGGTCCTCAGGCCACCATTAGGCTTTTGGCTAACAATACTCCATCCTCCTCCTGTTTTTATGGGAGGTGTTGCGCTCTCTATAAACAAAGTGAATTTTCCACTCCAAATTATCTGGGATTATTCACTTCAGTATTTAAACACACTCTCTTTGGTAATGTTTTTACTCTTTATGTTCTTGTTTTCACAAGCTTTTATTCATTTTTTGTTGGCACTTATTCTCCCATCAAGAGTATTTTGAACTCATGTCCATAACCACACTTTCAGTTCCCAAGCAGCTATACATGGGGAAAGGTAATCCACACTCCTCCAGTCAAAGGACTAATCTGATCAATCACAGCTGATCAGTAAATTTAAAACACAAACAATGACCTCCACAAAACATTTGCTTGTGATCCATCCTCAAAGCTGAGAATTTTAAATATTCTCCAACTCAAGACACACCTATGAAAACTGCAATCTGCAAAGAGGAGAAAAAATGCTACAGCAATTTCAAATTGTTCCCTCTGCTCACTTAATAAATAAATAAGAATAAAAATGCTGCTTCCCACAGCGAATAAGGCAGGAAGTAGGAAACAGGCCAAAATTTCCTGAGATGGTCTGTAGAAACTGCGTACTCAGACAGAATTTGAGAACTAAAACAGTCAAAGCTGGTTTTGCTTTGTTCATTAAACCAGATGATTTGTGAAAACGGTAACTCGGAATGTAATTACTACATTATTGCAACAACACCGATTTTTATTAAAACAAAGGGCCTTACCTATGGCTGGAAATTCCGACTGCTTACAGAAGACATTTTTTATAGCATGCTTCTTGCTAGAACAAAATGTATCCTGACATTCCTGTCCCTTAAAAAAGTGTGCACTTCACACAGTGGGCCTTCTAACAGCAGCCCGAGCCAGTCTAAAAACGTGAAAGGGCGTTACAGCATCCAAGGGTAGAGAGCTATGACTTTTGAGAGGCATGAGGGTCACAAGCTCTTGCAGCACAGCTCCCAAACCAACTCTGTGTCCCATGACTCATGAAAAGGGGCTGTTTTTTCATTGGAGATGCTGTGCTTTTTGGGGTGCCCTATGACAGACCCAAACTTAGCTGCAGACACTGCCCAAACACATCTTAGGCAAAGACATGAGATTTCCATTCTTTGAGTGTCTCCTAGAAATCTCCCCCTCTCCTTCCTCAGCTTTGAGAGCATCTGGTATGTGCCTCATGGCTCTGAAATTTTGGGATGGCACTTTCAGGGCCTGGAAGTTTGGCACAACCCTACAGGCCTCTTGGTCTGTAGATCTTACGTGTCTAGAAGAGGATCCCTTCAGATCTTTGTGCTGTGTCTGCAGAGTTGCCCATCTGGTGAGCTATGCTAATGGCATTACTGTCTCTACTAGTGGCATTGCCCACAAAGAAGAATGAAAACACTGTAAATTCACAGATTAGAAGTTTCTCCTTAATGCTTTCTTATGAGAAGTATGGTAATAACAGGATATTCAACTGACCACTCCAAATCTTAAAGGATCTACTAGTACCATTATGTCTGAGCCTCTCCCCAAGAGCTAGGTAGGACCAAGGATACCAGAAATGTCTATTGCTCCAAAAGAAGTAGCACTCAAGATGCTTGGTAACTTCCCATTGGACAGACTGGAGCAAAAACCCCTCTACTCTGCTCTGGTGAGACCCCACCTGGAGTACTGCGTCCAGCTCTGGAGCCCTCAGCACAAGAAGGACATGGACCTGTTGGAGCAGGTCCAGAAGAGGGCCACGAAAAAGATCCGAGGGCTGGAGCACCTCTCCTACGAGGACAGGCTGAGAGAGTTGGGGCTGTTCAGCCTGGAGAAGAGAAGGCTGCGGGGAGACCTTATTGAGGCCTTTCAGTACTTCAAGGGGGCCTATAGGAAAGATGGGGACAGTCTTTTTAGCAAGGCCTGTTGTGACAGGACAAGGGGTAATGGTTTTAAACTAAAGGAGGGGAAATTTAGGCTAGATATAAGGAAGAAATTTTTTCCACTGAGGGTGGTTAAGCACTGGAACAGGTTGCCCAGAGAGGCAGTGAGGCCCCATCCCTAGAAACGTTTAAGGTCAGGTTGGACGGGGCTCTGAGCAACCGGATCTAGTTGACGATGTCCCTGCTCACTGCAGGGGGGTTGGACTAGATGACCTCTAAAGGTCCCTTCCAACCCAAAGCATTCTATGATTCTATGATTCTATGAAAATATACAGTAGGTACTGTGCAAAAAATCTACTTTAACCTATTCCATGTGTTTCTAGCAGAACCCAAGATAACTGGTTCATTCCTCTTCACGATCTGCCTCTTCTCAGCACCGCAGTCTTGCCGAGAGTCTTAGGTGGCTGCCATATAAGTAAGGAGTAGTTTCCTTTTTAGCACCCTTGTCCTCTCTGTCCTCCTAGGACTGAGCAGGAGGTCAATCTGCCTTGTCCACCGTGCAATTACTTCTGCCATAGTAATTAGTACGGCTGAGAGTAGAAATGCTAATGGTAAGTATTCACACAGGCGGGCACTTCTCCCTTTTAGTCGAGATGTTCAGATGGGGCCCCATAGCAGCAGGAAGCCTGGACTTCTAAGCAAGAAGTTTGGGATTTGCTCCATAACAAACAAGAAAAGATTCTTCAAAAATTTTAAACTCTCAGCTCTTGAGCCAAACATACCTCATGCCATTTATTCTCACAGCTAGCTTCAGAGAAATATTATGATAGAAAATCTTCCAAGTCTGCAGAATTGGGCTGTTAGCCAAGCTGAGTGAAATTTCAAAAAGCAGCTTCTCTTCCATATTTTCAGTCCAGCAATACAGATGCAGTGAGCAAGGGCAGATTTGCCCATCATTGCAATTATTCTGGACACAGTGAGGTCCCAGAGTCCCACACGTAGATAATATATACAGTGGTCATTATCTGCCTCCCACAATCGACTGTCGTCCTCCCCCTGCTTGCATAGATTGGAAGCTTGTGAGTGCATGATACGCCTATAGCAGGGTTTAAATTAGGGATGAAGAGAGAGGAGAACTGGGACATGTCCATAAGCATTCAATACTCCAACCTTTCCAGGTTCTGGGGAAAAATCCTGACCACACAAAGAAGCCTTGATAGCTGTAGCAACTGTGGCAAATAACTACACATAGGCAGATGCTTGGCAGCACTGCTCTCCGCTTGGACAATACGGTAGGGGGCCATGTTTCCACATGGATAAACTGTCCTTGCACTAAATCTTTAATAAGCAGGTGTAGAAATGTCTTCATCATCATGATGCTGTCTTTTTCTGCCTCTTCTATCCAACAGTGTCTCACCGTGGATATCCATTTCAGGCTATCTGCATCCCAAAGCAGGTTTTTGTTCCCTGCTTCTGTTTGTTTATAACAGCATCCAAGACTGCTGCAGAGCCAAGGAATGACTGGCTGTTTTTTTAGTCTCAGATATTGGCTCGGTAGAAAGTGGTTCATCATTAGCCTGAGCACTCTTTAACTCACTTGCTA
Organism: Balaeniceps rex; assembly: GCA_013401315.1. NCBI lineage: Eukaryota > Metazoa > Chordata > Aves > Pelecaniformes > Balaenicipitidae > Balaeniceps > Balaeniceps rex. The sequence continues at coordinate 188,214 of VYZW01005130.1, forward strand.
AAAGGAATGCTGCTGTATCTCTCTTTTCTGATATAATTTATTACAGTGGGCAAATAACCTCACCCTTTTCTTCCAGCCTCAGCCCAGTTTACTGGGGATAAATCAGTATGTACAAAGGCATCCAGTCCTGATGTGAATATGATTCAAGGGATGAATATTTGGTTTCACACATTGTTAAACTTCCCCCCCTCGCAAAAACTGTGAAATTATTTCCGTATTTTAGTTTCCTTCAGTCAGCTTTCCAACATCAGATTTTTAAAAAAGTTTTTGCTTAAGTTAAAAATGTTCTCCTGCCATAAATCCTGTGTCAGCCTCAAAAATACCAACTATTTTTCACTTTCTGAGTTGAGCCTCCTTCACAAAGATTGCTTCTGGAACAATGTGATGGATTATGAGTTATAGCTAGGAAGCCTAAAATAAATCCTAATTGAAGTGCAATGGACTATGACTCTTTTGAAAAAAAAAGGGAATAGAGGGAAACCAAGGTTATTGAATTACAGCTGCTTCAAGCTTTTTTTTGTACAGAGAAGCACAACGTTGCAAGCCCACCAGAAAAAACAGTCCTTCTACAAAGTTCGAATGTCAGCCTCCTTCTAAAAGAGCATGTAAGTGAAAACTGATTATCACCTAATTGACACTAATAGGGCAGAATTTAGAGAATTAGAAGGTGGAAGGATCATCTTAGGAAAGACTAATGGAGCTAAATATTGCATGTAAAACTTAGCTAAACATTTACCGAAGGGAACATAACAATCTACAATCTATGAAGGAAATATTTACTGAAGAAATAAGAGGATTGGCTCATGCATATATATACATAAATAGTAAGATGAGCTCTATGGAAGACAGGAGAATTCAATATTTGTTTTAATTTGCAATGGCACTTCTTCAGTTTTAAATGGTTTATTTCAGATTGCTCTTAATAGTCAAAACAGGAAATGAGGAGTTTTTCCGAAAGACGGATTGAAACCTGTCATCCTGAAGATGTTGAAACTGGCCATTAGCTTTGTCTGAATCTTTACCCTTCCTCGTACGAGAACATTTTAGCTCCAGCAGTCTGTTTTCCCCATTTTGTGGCGCCTGCATTTTCTGACAGACTTTTATGTTAAATAGTAATATAAACTAATGAAGAAAAGTCAGCTGAATGTTGCACTTCCTGGCCAATGTATACGCAGTCAGTCTCTTCTTAAGAAGCCATTTTTAAAGGAAATTACAGAAATATAATTGTACACCAGACAAGACTCTAAAATCCAAACCATGTTGCTCTGATGAAGACATGTACTAGCTAAGGAGAGTGCGCAAAGCTCTCTTTAACTTCCCCTGTCTTGTGAAAAGCAAAAAATTGCTACTGACTTACAGCCCCTAAAATCTCACGTAAATGCAGGGTTGCCCAGGAGTTTTTTCTCAAAATATCCCACCATTGTGGCATAATATTTTTATCACAATGTCATTTATGCCAGCACCACATGAGCTGAAGAAATGCTACAATGTAAACATCGCTATCAAGCCTACATCTGTGTTTCTGCCATTGATAGCATGGAGTTACATGAGCCGCGATGTTTCAGTGCTGGGGGAACTTGAGGACTAAAGCTGCAGGGTAATTGAGGGAACTGAGGAAGATCTAAGCATCAAATATAGCAACAAACATCTGCAAACCTAAAGGAGCCTCTCTAACAAGCTTCTTGCTCTGCTCACCTTTCATGTTCTGAAAGCTTTTTATGGGGATGACATAAAGAAGAAAGCAGAGTGTCAGAATAAAATTGTCTGCGTAACTCTGTTTTATTTAATCCTAATTTTATGAAGCACTTACTAAAAGCACCTATTAAAACCAACCAAAAGGGTTTGAGCCACCTGTCACAACTTTGTACAACTGAGTTTTTTGTGATTCATTCTTGTGCAGGAAAATCAAGCTCACAGCTTTCAAACAAAGAAAACCGAAGCAGAACAGAAATGCTTTCTTTTAGCAGCAATGTATGCTTGAATATTCCTTTAGGATAGAGCTCAGTGCCTCAAAGAGAAATGCTAAGACATTTAGTTCAGATAAGCATGGCTTTCTACAGTTGTCATTGATAAAATCACTTTGAACTGAAACATCTGACCAGAACTATGAATTGCTGCCTAAAAATATTGCATCACATGAAAAAAGTGCAATTTTACATCTTGAAATGAAAACATTGCTTTCAGCCTCCCCTATAAAATGCTTGCTCGATTTTATGGTAGATACACCCCAAATTTTTCTGTTGCAGCCTGTTTATTTCAGATGTTTAGGCCTTTGCTATGTGTAGAAGAGGCAACACCAGAAAAACAAATAGAGTAGTTAGTAGTTGTAAATTACATTTGCACAAGAAGAGAGGAAATGATCCCTTAGATAAAATTGTGAAAATGGACTCTCATAGTTTAGTCACATATTGATTTTTGTCTCAGATCTCTTTTCTGTTGCAGGAATCAAATGGAAATCCATGCTGTGTCCTTGCTCCCATGACTGTCAGAATTCAGGTTGCCCTGGAGACATGATGCCACATTCGCAAAAGGGGAAGAGAGAGACCTCAGCCCCTCTGTCCTCTGGGGACTGCGCTCCCGAAATTCTTCTATGGGCCTCCTTTGACCCCCGAGAGCTCGCAGACAAAGAGAGCCAGCCAACTATTTGTAATGTGAGATGCTGCTGTAAATTAAACGCTTACTAGTGAAAGATCAGAGGGATCACTTTAAAAAGCTAGCTTCCTATTTCTCCGCGTGCCTTTGGGAAATACATAATCATGCTTTTTAGCAGCACAGCCATGGGCACTGTGTATTTAAAGTAAGCAGAGCAGCAAAATCTCTTAGTCTTATAAAAAGGTGTGACACTGGATAACAATTAGTAACATCCTGGATATAAGAATATACCCAATTAGGACAGTTCTTAAAACCACGTACATTTCTGTCTGAATCATTCAACTGGAAACACCAGATAGTGTCTGCTGGAAATGGAAAGTAGAACAAGTCAGCCTTACAGGCAGAGCTTGCTGCCAGTCTTCGGAGGTATATAAATCCCTCAGCAGGTCAATACATTATTTCCTCTGTCACATATAGGATTTACTGCTCCCGTCAGTGCACTGTCCTGTCATATTGTTGCACAAGAGGCTGGAGTTCAGGGAGGACTTTGGTACTCAGAGAACAAAAGCCTCGCACACATGACATCAAGGCAAGCGCACACGCGCACCCCCTCTGAGCCTCGGGACAAATGAGTGCAGCTCATCTCCCTCTTTGCATCACCCAGCAGCAAATTGAGCATGGAGTGGAAATGAGGACAGCAATGAGGGAATCTAGGAATATTGACTTCTTTGCCATGTAGGCTGGAAACTGGGAGCTCTTGCGGAAACCTGTAAAATGGGAATGGGTTGGACGATACTGATAAAGATCCTGTGCTGAGGACAAAGAGTTTCATGCTGCTGCTAAAAGAAAAAAAGGCACGCGCACACAAAAGAAAGCAACATCTGTTTCCTCCAACACCCTGCGACTGGATTCCCAAGCCTTGTAGGGCGATTGTGAGTGGTGCTGGACAGAAAGGCAGCAATGCACAAGAGACAAGCATGAGGAAAATAAGACTGGAGGCAAAGACAACCACTTTGCAAACTATGTTTCAGCTGGGGAAAGGAAACACCTTCCTGTAATTGTTTGTAATTTGGGAGGAATGATATACTTTTCTGTGAGTCGAGATGTGCCCAGATGTTTTGCTGAAGGTCCAGGCCCACGGCTTCTGAGTTTGCTGCCGCTCACAAACACAGCCATCAAATGCAGAACTCAGACC
>VYZW01005131.1:7846-64166 GCA_013401315.1 Balaeniceps rex
ATCCTTTTTTTTTTAATGAAGATGTAAAAGTTGTGGATTACCATACATAGTGCCAGTGACACAACCAAGAGATACGTTGAAAAAAGCAATACGGGAATACAGAAGTATTTATTAAGATGACATACAAACATGCTGGTGTATTTAGTATGCAGAAGCTTTAAACATCTGTGATGGATAAAAGTGAAGTTTAAGATGATAAAATAACTGACAAATGAAGCAGCTATTAATGTTTATTAAATAGTTACATTTGTCATATAAGGCTGTAGATNACCATACATAGTGCCAGTGACACAACCAAGAGATACGTTGAAAAAAGCAATACGGGAATACAGAAGTATTTATTAAGATGACATACAAACATGCTGGTGTATTTAGTATGCAGAAGCTTTAAACATCTGTGATGGATAAAAGTGAAGTTTAAGATGATAAAATAACTGACAAATGAAGCAGCTATTAATGTTTATTAAATAGTTACATTTGTCATATAAGGCTGTAGATTTGACATGAAATGTATTGCACATAAATAGTAAGATATATTACAGATCCCTCACTGTTCTGTTTTTCTGTCAGTAAAACTTTTCTACTAGTCTGAAACAATAAGAGGGATCTTCAGGCTTTTGAGATAGGAATCAGCATGTGCTGAAGTGTGGGGAGTCTGACAAAACAGCACACAGGAGGAACAAATATCAAACCAGAATGACTGAGAAATGATAGAGAAAAATGAAACCCGACAGCTTACCCTGTAAAGAATTTTAGCATATAGAGGACTAGAAGCCATGCTGGAGCTCTGAAAGTCAAAAAGAGGATTAGTGTTGTAGCCAGGTGTCAGGAGGGGAAAGTCTCCAGCGGCTCTTGAGGACTCCAGCATCAAGTCATGAAACCACAGACAAAAATACTGCTCTCAGTAGATGTCACCTACGCTGTGCAGATGTCAGGTCAGCACCTCAGAGAGACTACTTTTATCTTTGCCTTCATAACAAATTCTTCAGAAGAGCAATGATTTTGCTTCTGAAATTCTTCAATTGCATTTTCCTGCTGAATGCTCTTTACACTGTGTTCATTTCCACTGTCGTTTCAGGCAGCTTTCCCTGTGCTATTTGTATGACGATGTGCTAGCCTGCATCCTTAGCAGAGGCTCAGAAAGGCTTCTTGCAGGCAAGTGAGGAAACATATAAGAAAAGCCTAATCCTAGGACAGCAGTACAGCAGAGAAATGGCTCCTGAGCTTAACACGGACGAGCTGAAGGAATGCTTCTACTTACACTTCACGTTGGCAGGCAAAAAACACCTGACACGCATTCTCAGGAGACAGTATGAGATGGTATCAGATGGGCTCTATGATTTGAGACTGTACTTCAAGCAGGAGAAAGGTTGACATAGGAGGAATTATGCTGCTATTCCACTAGAGACATCCAAATCTCAGGACACACCAGTTTTAGGTCTCCATGCACCAGCAGGTTCCTCTAAAGTTGCTCCAACACCTACTCTGTATAAACACCTAATCCAGCCTGATCAAAAATTTCCAGCAAACTAACTGGGAACTTTCTCAAATAGTTTCATTTTCTTCTTCCACTGGATTAGAAGAAAGTGCTTTTTTCAAAAATGGGAAAAACCAGAAAATTCACTGTGATTTTTTTTTTCTAACGGGAAAAATGCACTGTGACATTCTTAATAGAAAAACATGGCTGGGTTTCTACATTGTATCTCTTTGTGAAAATACACACCCCTTAGCATATGAAAATTACCGTAAAGTGACAGGGGAATAATTTCAGGAGACTCCTGTCAAATTATTAGCAACACGCTCCATAGAGAACCACAAATAAAAGGGAAATCTCATAAAATACAAAAGGGCAAAGCTCTGAAAGAAAATTCTGTCTTATAATTCATTTTCTACATTCCCTCTCTGTTCTCAACCACAGAAACTTCCTTTTTAATTAAATTATCTGCCAGTAGAGAAATACATGGTATTATAATGCAGAAGAACACATTGCTACTTTAGTATTCTACACTACCTATAAGACAGCACAAGGCACAGTTTTTGACTTTTAAATACTGGCAAACCAAATAGTTTTCATTTCTTAGGCATTTATCCATGTCAGATTTAGAACATATTAAATTCACCATTGCATCCTGAGACCTTTTTGCTCAGAAAGATATCAGGTCAGATTTCCATTTATGCTACATTTACATTTATATCCATTTTAAAGAACCTCTTCTCTGCCAGAACGGTTTAAAGTGACCTTGCTAAAAGAAAGCAGGGTCTATATTGTATTTTTGAAAGCTGATCATTCAAAAAGGCATTGATTATACAGCAAAGTACAGTGTATGGCACAGAACCTCAGCTGGCTGATATTGTTGTATTTTCATTTACAGCAGTCAAGTTATGCGGGTTTCCCTCAACTGGGGATCTAGTCATGTATATTTTGTGTAATTAGAAGATATATATTTTAAGCAATAACACACAGAGCTCTATTGTGTATATTTGGCAAATATCTCTGCACTTCAACCAACTGTGGAAATGGTGAATTTGGAAGCTAAACATACCAATTACACCCAAACTATATCCATATCCTCCTTTTAAATTTTGCAGATCTTGATTAAGCCATCCATTGTCTTGGAGATAGTCCAGGTTTATACCATTGCAACTGAACACAGAATATTATGAGGCTATACGTAATTTATATAGATCAGCACTAATTATTATGAAAAGACACAGGCAGCTAAAGCTTATTTTTTTAATACCAGACCTGCTTTTCACTGTCACCTGTGACGATGGAATTGCACCTTGTACAGACAGTGAACAGTCCCATCTCACTTTGGTTTCTGGACATAGGTCTCAAGGAGAATTTACATGGTTCATAGGCTTGGGACGGACAGTGCATTTCATCCCAGCAACACTAACTCCTGTCAGTGATGGCAGATGAAAATGGGGTTTGGGTTTTTTAAATTAAAAAGCCTGTATTATTAAAACCAGCTGTAATCAGTTGGGACTGAAGGCCCATTTGTGCTTTCATTTGCTTTGGTGAAACATCAGAGTTATCCCATTGTGCTCTGTGGAATTACTGTAGGGTTTTATTCTCATAAATGAGAACAGAATTTCTCTCTTAATCCTGTCTTTGAACCTAAGTGATTACAGCCTGAATTGCCTCTATGAATGAGACAAATGCATGTCCCATTTAACATATTCTACAAGTTTCACAGAGTCATTTTCTGTGTGCCTGCGCTGATTTTACAGTATTTTATCATTGATCAAAAGCCGAATTAAAAAGAAGAAGAACTCTTCGATGTCCTAATTTTATGCTGGGATGGGTGTCCTCTGTAGTGACAGCCTCCCTGTGGTTCATATTGTTTCTGATGGTCTTAGATGGACACTCCTGAAAACTACTTCTTTGAAAAAAAATCAATAAATATATCTTTGTGCTAAAGCGCATAACTGTACAAAGAAAACAGAACAAAAGACAGCTGATGAAAACCATAGGTAGTAGCAGGTCCAACTATGCCTTATAATAAGATTCAGATATAGCTGCTGGGAACATTAAAGCAGTAAAAGGGGTGAAAATGCACAGTGTATAATTTCAAAGTAACAACAATCAAAGTTCCTTGGAAAAAGAAGAAAAACATTACCCATTTTGTACTTGTTATGTAATTGTGCTTGTCCTTGGACATGTTTCACCTGCGATCACACTTCCAGCAGTTTGATGTAGAATTGTTATTACTTCTTTATATTTTGTCATCATCATCACTATTAATTTTTTTAAATGCGACTGGGCTTGCCTGCTTTAAAGAGGTTTTTGAAACATCTGTGTGCATGGTGGACATGGCTATCGTCTCATAATCCTCCTCACGGGAGCGGAAATGACAAAAATGAAATAAAAACTGCAAGTCCCTTTGGAAGTTCTTATTGAGAAACCCGTAGAAGATGGGGTTCACGCAGGTAGAGATCATGGCGGTGAGGTGGCAAATCAGGAACAAAAGGTTGTGGCTGCAGGTAGTGACAGGCAGAATTTCGTGATTCCAATCAAATACAATATTGAAGATGGTGAGAGGCAGCCAGCAAACTGCAAATGCGACCACTATTGAGATCAGCATGATGTTGATCCTTTTGGTTTCAGAGGATCTGTACTTATTGTCTCTCATCTTGTCCATCATGTTGTTCCTTTTTTTTAATCGTATGTATATCTGCAGGAAATTCAATAAAGAGAAACGTGGGATAATTTAAGCTACAACCATTATCTTTGCAAGGATAAACAAACATCAAACAGAAAGAAGTACATATCGCAAGGGCATTCTCTCTTACCTTTAGGTAGCAAATAAATATAAAGCAAAGCGGTCCAAAGTACTGAATCACCAAAAGCGTCGTGGTATAAGAAAGCCTGGCAGTGTCCAAGGGGAACAGGTCCAAACACACATATTTGTCCTTATATTCATCAAATGTTATGTTTCTGAAGGGTTCATCCGTTAACACGTGGTAGATCAGGAAAGGCAAAGAGGAAGCTGTGGCTAAAATCCATATGGCAGCAATCCCCAGGTAGGCATGTCTGTTGTTTGGCCTCCAGCCACGGGGATTGATGATCAGCTGATGGCGTTCGATAGCAATGAGGACTAAAGAAAAGACCGAGACGGTGATTGAGGCACATTGCACGAAAGGATTCAGTTTGCACATGGCCTCCCCAAAAATCCAGTGGTCCATTAAAGTATACACAAAGGTAAAGGGAAGACACATGATGGTCACCAGAAGATCAGAAAAGGACAGGTTGACAATGAGGATGTTGGTAACATTGCGCATCTCCTTTTGTTTTAAAATAATGACAATCAAGGCCAAATTCCCAGACACTCCCAGAATTATCACAGTCCCATAAGCCAAGGCCAAAGTGAAGACCATGGCCAAAGGCACATGGCAATCCTCATCCTCAAACTGCAAGACCTGCGAGTTCTTCTCCGAAAAATTCAGGTGAACAGAAATATTTCCCAGGGGGGCGAGAACCGAAGTGTTCATGTTGCTTCCAACTCGCTGCACGACGTCCACAGCCGCCGCCGCCGCCGCCTCCATCCAAGGCGCTCCGGAAGTTCAAGCCGCGGCCATCAGCCCGCCAGGAGACCCTCGGCTGAGCCCGCTCCGCGGTGCCGCATCTCCCTCGCACCACCTGGGGAGAAGGGAAGCAGCAGGGCCGGTCACCCCCGGGCACGTCGCCCGCCCCGGCACCCCCACACCCTCTCCCCCGGGCCCCGACGCGGACCCGCGGCGCGGCCGTGTCCCGCGTGGGAGCGGAGCCGCCCCGGGCTCGCCTGGTCGCGGCGGGCGGGCTGCGCGGCGCCGGCGGTCTCCCCCCCCGGGTGGGCATTACCGACCCAGCGGCCGGGGAAACCCCCGCGGGAGGACGGTGGTGGCGGGGTCTGGTCCGAGGCGGGAGCGGGGGCTGCGGTGCGGTGGGAGAAAGGCAGAAGGCAGGATCAAAATGCGGGTCTGCAAGCGGGGGACGCGACCCCTTCCCGGCCCTTTCCCACCGGCATAAATTACACGAAATAACGAGCTGAGAAGCAATTTCAGTCTTCCACCAGCATAGCCTTTACTTGATCTTTCACATCTCCTTTTTACAAGTTTAACCTGCAAAGGTCTGCTTTCTCTAAATGGGATTATAGCCAGCCATCAGATAAGGGAGGGCGGGAGGAAAACCCATCTGACTAATGTGAGGGGCGGAAAAATTACTCCAAAAATTGCTGCATTCTTTTTTACCTAATCCATACACTTGATGTTGAGTGGCCGAGTGCCCGCAGCAGCACTGGCACTGAGTGAAAGGCAAATCAGGAACTCTGAACACCTTAATCTCAGCTAGCAGGGCTGTGTAGCAAACAAAGAACAAAACAAGATGAAAGACAAAAAAATAGCAAAAATTTAACACTGCAGAAAATTTCTTTACCCATGCAACACAAATAGGCATGCCTAAATAACCACCCCTTTGCAAGGCCTTGGATTTAAAAATCAGAGAAACTCAGGCATATGTGTTCAGAAGAGGGGAAAAAAAAAAGAAAAGAAAGAAAGAAATCAAATAATCTGGCACACCTTTACTCCAACTCGCCATTAGTGGTAGCCGCACTGAATCTGGAACTTTCCCTCTGCCCACTCTCCCATGAGCTAAACTTATTGCTCACTTAACCTTAGGTTATGGTAATGAAAGTAATGTCACTTAAAATTCACACAAGTGCGTTTCAAACCCGGCTCCATATGGCGCTTGTCACAAAAGCTGTAAAAACATTGCCCACTAGCATGTACTTCATTAAAAGTTACCCTGAACGGGTGAGCTTTTGGTCTTGAATGATATTTGGTATAAATCTCAGTGCCATCTAAGTCTCCAGAGCAGAATCGTCTTTGTTGCTGGTGGCAGACACCCTTCTAACCAGCCACGTGCTGGGGACCAGGGCTGGGGCTGCCTTCTCACTGGGGCAGAGCCAGCATGTGAGGGCTGGGCTTGCAGCTCTGGCTCCTCCTGAGGGCCAGCAAAAGGACAACCATGCCAACACCATGCTAACTTAATTTATCAGGTCTCCCTAGACCATGAAGTCTGGTTTAGGGTCCAATAAAGAACCTCCCACCCCCCAGGGCTTCTTGAAGCATCACTTCAGCCAGAGCCAGAAGTAGGTGCTTTACACAAAAGGCAAGTGTGCAGGCAATGCGGAGAGTCAGGACTCCCCAATTTCCAACTGTCTGACTTTAGCCCAGCCCGAAAATCAATGTCTGGATTTAATCATGATCTCTACTGTCACTCGTACAGCACAAGGTGGGCAGTCGAGCCCTGGGACTTGACGGGACGATGGCAGGAGCAGAGTGAGCGAGGAGCTATCCTGCAAGGAGAGAACTGGGAAGGTTTTCTCACCAGCTGGGACCTCATTACACCCAGCAATGAGGTGGCCTAGGTTTCAGGTCTTGGTTTTTCTTTTCCCTTAGCCAAGCTCTGCTCTTGCTTATTTGTTAAATATCAAACTCAAAATCAGAAAATGCCACTGCTCCTTCTTCCCTTGCCTCTCCCCATAGCAGAGATGCAACCTAAGAGCACAGCTGGGAACTAGCTCAGAAACACAGCACTGCTGGCAAGTGACAAAGAGTCCTTCCTCCCTGCCCACCTCTCCAAAATGGACCAGAAATCAGGAGGGGATGAAGTTGCATCTCCTGGACAGTCGCACTGTTCCCTGTCCCCTACCCCACCAGCTCCCAAGCCAGGAGGGAGATCCGTCCCCATCCTGGGTGCTGGTGTGGGGTGGGGAGATCCCACACCTCTGCAGACCCCTCCGGGTGACTGCACAGTCTCCCCTACCACACAAACCCTTCCGATGCTCCAGGAAGATTTTGGTCAAAAGTTTAGCACCAAAAGACAGAAAGGGTGAAATAACGTGCTGTGAGGTGACTGGAAACGCACTATAAAAACTATTGCAGCTCTTTGAAAGGAAGAAAAAAACACTGCCAGCCCAAGCTGATGGTTCACCCAGCCACTCACAAGTCCAGCCTGGAGCCTACCCCTCGCCAAGATTTTGTCATCTGCACCTAAGAGAGCAAGCAAACACCAGCCTAACCAGCACACAACCACCCACAGTCAGGAAAGCAACCGCAGGGGAAACTCACCTTACGACTGCTCTGCCCGTCTTTGATCTGCTCAGGGTCTGGCTCAGAAGGCTGGATGGAGAAGAAGGAGTAGGGAAAGGGGAAGGATCCTCTGGTATTTCTACAGCTGAGATCCTAAAGATTGGTGAGGAAGGCTTGAAGACTCCCCCTTAAAGCCGAACTCCACCTTATCCCAGTATCACATGATGGTGCTCTGTTGAGCAGATCCTGAAAATCTCACTGCAAGCACATCACCTTTAAATTACACATCTGGGGGTGGGTTGCCTAGTAATTCCGAAATAAATGCAATTAAATATTGAAACAAAAGAGGAGGGGGGAGAGCGCAGGGAAAAGCTCAGGAAGGGAGACAGTTTCAAGTCGCTGTCTGGCCGTTTCAGCATTTTGTCTGCAAGTTATTGCCATCTTGTGGCCAAACTAAAGATGGAAATAGAAGCTTTGTTGGAAAGTGGACGAGGAGGCAATTTTAAGTATAAGGAGAAAGGTACAAAGTTCGGGTTTGGCATTTTAAACCGGTGCAAGTAGCTTCTGGTCTGTATTTTTCATGAAGAGCTATGACTGGATTAATAAGAATTGTCAAGTTGCTGTTCTTGCTATTTTTTTTTCAACTAGAAGCAATAAGAAACTATTTTAAAAGTAAATTAAGTCAATAAAGTATCAAATCTCAAGAAAATACAGCTGTCACTGTGGCCCTTGTGGGGCGCCCTTTTCTGATTCATCCCAGCCATGTGGTTCACCATCCTGTATGACCCGTGGAAAAAAGAAAGGCATTTCTGCAGGTTCATACAGAGCAGTGGGATACTCCAGCCAGCTGGAAGGAAAATGGACCCCTGAAAATAAAGAACAAATCTCCATAGTGAGATGCAGAGCTGGAAATGTGGTGGCTGCTGCCTTGGCCAGCTCTTCTGCTTCTTTTGAAAACTCCAGTTTCCAGGAACCAGACTTTTTTTTTTTTTTAAATGCAGCTGGCATAAGTAGCTCTGCAAACTACTACCAGCTATAGTAGGATGGTTTACTGTTTACTGAACAAATTCATAAAAAGCAAAATGGAAAATGTTATTTTCCATTTGCTCTTTTCATGATCCTGAAATACCTGCCTCTTTCACTCACAAAAAGCACTGCTGCAGATCTACTTCAATAGGCATAAAACTCAGTGAGGTTGGAAGCTGGTACAGAAGTCCGAGAGAAGTTACCCACATAACTTAAGCAGTGCTTTAAAAATACCCTGACAAACCCTGCAGGCTGTATTAGAAGTTTGGATTTCTTGGAAAACAGAACTGCCCTAACTCTTCCAAGGCTCCAGATTAATTTTTCAAGTGTAAGGAGTTACAGTCTCTTACATTCTTACCTTCAGGCACACCCTCTTATATGGCGACACTGTTACATTGTGGATAACTCTCAAGTGAGGAACCATGATAATTTTTGCTAAAAAATTAGTTGCACATAATAAATGGTTGTAACATTTTTTGCAGAATGAGCCTCCTGGGAAGGTTTCAGAATCCCCCACAGCACTGAGGTTGATGTTTACACTGTATTTCCAGGAGCTCAGCTCAACTGCATTGTAACTCCAGTCCTCGATGTGAGAAAGTGCAGTGCAGGCATCCCTCAAGGGTGCTATATACCGGTAGCCAGGGCACTGCTGACATTTTAACAGCAGCAGCAGCCAGAAGGTAGGTGCAGGCTGTATATAATGCCTCTCAAGAACTTCAGTCATACATGGGTCATTAACATGCACCAGTCTCCATCTGGGCAGAGCAAAGGTGGACACACTCAGGCAGAGATCTAAGCTGAAGATCCCATAAAGAGCGTATTTCTGTCTGAAGCAGTGACACTCTAGGACATGTGGAACTGAGGACTCTCATTGCTACGGATGTGGCATGATCCATTCACATTACAGAAAAAGAGAATTATTGTCCAATAATTTTTAAGGGCAATAGATGTCTTGCTAGGCAGGGAAAAAGTCTTTTTCTATGCCAGGATGATCACACTACTTCCCTGTAATGCTCTTATCTATATGGGCAAGACAGCTACTTTAAAAATTAAAACCAGTATTCTGTGATACAGAATCGTAGTAGTCTGCCAACAGGTATCCAGAGCAGAGATACATTTTTAGAAACAGTTCAGAATAAGAGGCTTGAGTTTACATGACAAGGTTTTGGTAGTGGGGGGGCTGCGGGGCTGGCTTCTGTGAGAAGACATAAGGAGCTGCCCCCATGTCAGACAAAGCCATTTTCAGTCAACTCCAAAATGAACCCACCACTGGCCAAAGCTGAGCCCATCAGTGCTGCTGGTGGTGCTCCTGTGATAACATATTTAAGAAAAGGTAAAAAATGCTGCATAACGGTTGTGAGAGAGAGGAGTGAGAAAAATTGGAGAGAACCAGCTCTGCAGACACCGAGGTCAGTGAAGAAAGAGAGGGAGGAGGTGCTCCAGGAGCAGAGGTTCCCCTGCAGCCTGTGGTGAGGACCACAGTGACACAGGTTGTCCCCCTGCAACCCATGAAGGACCATAGTGGAGCAGATATCCACACTGCAGCCCACGGAGAAGAGCCCTTGCAGGAGCAGGTTTTCTGGCAGGCACTACAGCCCATGGGGGACCCATGCTGGAGCAGTCTGTTCATGAAGGACAGCACCCCGTGGGAAGGACCCACTTTGGAGCAGTTCATGAAGGACTGTATCCCGTGGGAGGGACCCCACGCTGGAGCAGGGGAACAGCACGAGGAGGAAGGAGTGGCAGAGATGATGTGTGATGAACTGACTGTAACCCCCATTCCCCATCCCCCTGTGCTCCCCAGTGGGATGGGAGTGTAGAAGGGTGAGGAAGAAGGAGCAAGGCTGAGCCTGGGAAGAGAGGGGTGGGGGTTTAGTTTTGTCTTTGTTTCTCACCATCCTATTCTATTTTTAAAAGATTAACCTACCACAGAGGCATTCATTTGCTGTTCTAGCAAAATCCAAATAGAGAAATGTCATTTTTTCTGCCACAGAAATTTCCGAAGTTTCAGATAGGTATTACCTTCTTTCTCCTCCATTTTGTCATTAGTCATGAGGATCTCCGTTTCAGGAGTAAATGAAGTGATTCATAATACTTCACATTTTAATGGTTAGTATATACAAGAATTTCAAACATCATATAAACACAGGCAAAGCAAGCCTCACAATACTTCTTTTATACTATGGAAATATAATAATTACCTATAAGAGATTGAAGATAGATCCTACTTGTCACTCAGTGACCTGAACTCGCAGTGATGGCAACAAATACTCATAGAGTTATTCATGCTGCAGATGGATGCAAGGTCAGGCTTTAAACAGTGCTGTGGAGCAACGGAAAGGGCTGCCTTAGCCACTGAGTCTTTCAAATATATATGCTATACATATATATGCTATACGTATATACATGCTATAATTTGAGTCTTAACTACAAGCTTCCTGCTCTGCCATACTGTTGTGTGCCCACCTCACACGACTGAATCTGTTCAAGCTATATCAATCTTCTCTGAAGCACTTCACACACATGTGAGCACTAAAACACACTAACAAATAGTCACTCTAATGAACAGAGACAGGCTCTTTTCAAACTCTTTCCATTATAGCTATATAAAATACATGTTGTGCAGTAAATGCTGCATGGCATCAGGTATGTTCTGTAGGAAACTCAGGCTTTAGTGGTTCCTAGCTATTTGTGCACCTCCAGTCTCAACACCAAGCTGAGTCTCTCCAGCTGGAGCACTAAGCTCACAAAGATGTCAAATGCTTCCTCAGTAATTCTTATTCTATTGATGACCACTGTCAGGACACAAGAACACTGGAGTAGCAAGATAGCCATAGCATTAAAGATTATCCTCTTCCAGGGAGTAAATTATTTCCATGCATCAAAGGCACCCTGGACTGGAAGACTGTGTTTGTTTGTGTGCGTATGTTTATTTTTGTGAAGGCATGACATTGCAAAAAGAGAATAAGTACAATAAACAGAACACGAGTATCTCAACTAAGGAAATAGAACAGCTTGAGTGAAAGAATGCAGAATTTCTTTGAAGCAAAAGCATTGAGAAGGGAACAAGATGTTTTAAAGAAACACATGGAAAAAATATGCCAAGAGATCAACCCATTAAAATTCTCTCTCACTGTAACTCTCAAAAATGGAAAAGAAAAGATGTCATAAAATGAGGCTGTCACTTTCATTACAATGTATTGTCATGTGTTCAGGCAATGCAATCCCTCTGTAAAACTAAAAATCCACCGAGTGAAAGAACACCACGAGAGTTGTTTGGGGTTTCTACTGTATATAAAACGAACTGAAGTCACCACTATGGAAATGAATGGAAACACTCTCCGAAGGTTTTTTTAATTTTATTTTTATTATTTTCATTTTCTAATAATGAATGTCAGTACCATTGAAATACTATTTCACATTACGCTATTCACAGATAAGGGAACTCATGCTCCTTGGGGCAAAAGTCTGTCACCAGTAGACTAAGTAGGCATTTTGCCGTTGAGTACAATGAGAATAGCAGCAAATTCTCTGTTTGACTAAGAGCATGTTTATTCTGCAACGACTGCAACTGACACCAAACACAACAACACTTCATTTGACTGCTAATGTCACAAACCCAAAGAAGCTGCGTGAATAATTACGTGGTTAATCTCTGCTGAGAGTCTTGCTGCTGCACTTCCATTTTCAACAATACAGCCAAACTAACTAGTGTAAAGCTATCCTGATCATATGCAACATTACTTAAAGACTGCTCAAGATATAACCTAAATTATGTCCACCCGGCTGAAACACTAAGTCATGTTTTCTGCTACGGCTACCCCACTCTGTCTGTTCAGGGTTCAAACTCACGGACACTCATACACAAGCTCTCATCTGGCTTCAGATGAAGCAGAAATAGGCCCTGTGCTTCAGCATGATCATCCAGAAGGGGCATTAATAGTCAATGCGTATAACACCAGCCAACAAATGTGATGACACCTGGTAGGCTGCAAAAATGATCAACTACATGCTCACCCTCAGAAGTATTTTATTAGCTAACCATCAGATGTCCTACCTTTCATCGCAAAGACATCTCAACCACTGCAACCTTTTCAGTAGTCCAAGGCTCACTGCCTTCATGCCCAGCTGCTTTATGTGAGGTAAGAATCTGTGGAAGGGATGGGCCAAATATACATCTACAGAAGCCAGACATAAGTGGTATTTTTAATAGTATTTTGTAAAAGTATTTTAGTATTTTGTGGGGAGTGGTGAACGGTTGCGTTGATGTGTGGGAAAAATTTCGACCAACAGACATGCTTTCTATGTATCTCACAAAATGCCTCGAACTCTGTAGTAGCTATGTCCTACCGTTTTAGACTGTCTTGCCCATGGATAGGTGCTCCATAGGCAGCAGACTATAGAATAACATTAGACTTTGCCTCATGGCAAGCTTTGACTCAGGGTGACCAACTGCATGCTGCGGAATTTGGACATTAGGTGACTTAGACCTTGATTTTTCATGGCATTCATCAGTTCTCACCAACTTCAGTTTGAGCTTTCATTTCTTTCACAGTCTTTAGAAGCTAAATTTTCAAAGATACTGGGATGATACTCCTGAAAGAAAGATACATTCGGGAATGTGTTAAGAAACATGTCAGAATTAATTTGTATTCTTACAACAACAGAGTTCTCTCCTGTATTTTCTGTTGTGCCCTTCTGACCCAGGAATCCCAGCCTTCTCTCTCCGATGCACCATTTTTCTTCCCCAGCTCCTCCAGAACGGGTATCTTTCATGATCACCATCTCTTACTTCCTTGAGGACTCCTCCATGGTTTCAACAACCCTATGGAGGCTGGTTTCTAGGGAACTTGTACTATTATCTGTTGTCAGTCCTGACATTAGATACCTTTAATGTCAGTACCTTTCCTATCTCTAGATCACCTATTTTATTATTCAGCAGTATTACTGGCAAGACAGAGGTACACAAACAGTGAAAAGGAAAAAATTATAATGGTCTGAATAGTAATTGCCTCTGATGTGCGCAAGTATCGTGGATGAATTGTCCAAATACAGCTGAGAGAAATCTGGTGTTATTTACAGGTCCAGGGGGAAAAAAACCCAAAATAACCCACACCTGTCAGTACACTACTGGTTGACGAACTGTCCCGAAATAAGACAACTAACAAAACAAGTATGATATTTTGTTCTTAGAGAAAATTGTTTTGAGGAAGAAACACTTGTCTTCTGACTGCTCTTGCTAAGAAGCATGTAATTTCTGGAGGCTGTTTGGGAAACTGTGGTAGTTCACTGCCTGCCTTAGAAATGGTCAACATGGAGGCAAGCTGTTTGTACCTTTACGGAGGTACAATGGCATCCCACATAAATCATAGCTGTGCAATGCAAGAAACCAAAATTTCCCATTTGTGGGCTCTGGCAGAAAATTTAGATTTTTTTTTTTTTTAAGACAATGTCAGTCTGCTGTAGCCAGAAGTTTTCATAGAAAGATACAGTGTCTCTAAAACTTCCTTCTTTCCAGGAGGGAACTTCCACTTCACACAGTGGGGCCAGCAATGTGCAAAGCTTTCCTGGAACAAGGGACACCCAGGTAAATCGGTGCCCTGGGAGGTGGCCTTAATCCCCCCACCTCACAGATTAGGACCAGGGTGGGTTTCTATCTTCAGGTCAAATATTTGCGTGAAAAGCTTCAAAGCCATCAGTGTTAGGTGGGAAGTTGGTCGAAAATGCTAAGAACAGCTGCTCAGCCCTAAAAAGGATTAATTTTGTTCTCCTTTGTGACTAACAGGAGAGCTGTCTTAAAAGGATGAGATGGATTGGCACGTCACTTCCACCTGGCAGCTCCCTGTGCTCCACTTGCACATGCAGTGATTCACCAGCAGTGGGTGGTGAATAATGCAGAAGCGGGCGAACGAAGATGGGACGCAATCTTCCTCACCATCCTGAGCTCATCCGCTGAAGATTAAGGTTAATTGTTCCTTGATCACTTACCCTAAAATGAATATTTTTTAGCTGAAGTCAAATAAGGAACCCAGCTGGACCTTCCGTGGTCAAAAGTTATTTTACAATATGGTTGATCCAGCTGTTTTGTCTTTGCGTAGTACAGACTTTCACAGGCTAATTATACTGACAGCTTTTCTGCAGTGCTGTGTTAATATCAACTGTCGAAGGAGTGCCTTGGCAAATGGAAAAGTCATTACATATTCGTGTCAGATTCTGCCACTTGTGCTCCCAGAGACCTGCATGTCACTCAGTTCTCCGGTAGCCCTGTAATTGGACTATGATCAATGAGTCTTCTTGTGCTAGAAGATAGCAGCTGGTGAGAACAGCAGAATTTGTCTTTTCATGCTTTGTGCTATGACATACCCAACAATTTTTACGCTTTAAAATATTGCTCGCTTAAAAAAATGCCCTGCCTTCCCACTGATGGCCCAGATAAAATTAAAACCACCCTTCAGATATTTGCCTCTGTAAGAACCGAGTTACTCAACTCAGAAAGGAAAACTGTTTGGGGGAAATCCATCACCTCCCACCTGTTCTAAAAGAACGTCAAAAATTAAAGGGTGTTTGAACGGTGTGGATAAATGCAAGCAAAGCCCCGCTCCAGCTGAAGTGAGGGGAACTACAGAGTGCTCAGGTCAGTGCTCTGCGATTGCCTGGCTACGCTCACGCTTCCCCATGTCCCGCCACACGTAAAGCATTTCACCTCTGCGAGATGCGGTGTCCTGAATTCAGGGTGAGAAATTGAGAGCGTCCCTTAAATACCGGCGAGCGCGGGGTTTGTTTACAGTCTCACAGCATTTCCATGGAAACTCTAATTGTCATACCGTGCCAGGCTGAAATAACAGGCTCCAGACACCGCACGGAACAGCCTCCCGAAATGCGCCCGCGCAGCGGCTCCAGCCCTGACCCCGCCAGCGGCCGGGCGAGCGGCGAGCGCGGCNACCGCTGCCGCCGCCAAAGGCCGAGGCGCGCGCAGGTAACGCTCCGCGGGGCGCCGAGCTGCCGCGCAGGGAGAGCCCCGCGGCCGCGGCGGGGCTCAGCTCCCCTCGCCGGGCGGCTGCGCAAGTCTGCGCGGGGCAGCGCCCTGCCAGCAAGTGCGCTGAAATCGTGGGGTTTCACTTCAGCCGCGAAGCGGGGGGTTTTGGCTGCCGCGTCGCCGGCGAGGGCCGGCCCCGTCCCGTCCGGCCCCGTCCCGTCCCGTCCCGTCCCGTCCCGTCCCGTCCCCGCCGCCGCCCTCAGCCCGAGCCGCGGCAGCTGCAGGGAGCCCGCGGCTCCTGGGTAAGGAGGGGTGCGTGGTGTTGGGCGCAGGGCACAATGCAAAGGGATTCCCTAGCGAGGTGTAGAAGGGCAAAAATAACAGTCCTTCCCGCTTGGGGTCTTTCGGGTGGGGGGGGTGTTTGGGGTTGGTTGGGGTTTTTTTTTGGTTTGGGGTTTTTTTTTTTCCATTGCAAGCCGGGAGCCGCTGTGCTCCTTGGCGTAAAATGTGGTAGCGCTTTTCAGGTTTTCTGACCAACAAATACCCCATCACATTGCATAACATTTCCTTGGAGCTGGAGACATAATCTCATTTGTTGGCTTTTGCTTATTTTGGGAAGCCGTATTCTTATTTTCCAGGATAATGTTGCAGTTCTTCTTTTAGTTAGGCACATAAAGACGCATACCATTAACATGCACAAAAATCCTTTTTTCTGGACTTCTGAAGTAATCTCAATCTTTTGAATTCTCCCAGGTTCTCAGACTATTTTTTGCTGTTGCATGTAATGAACAAGAACATTTGAAGCAGCAGCACTTCATCTTTAGCTTGTGTTGTGAGTGTGACTCTTCAGTGGTTTCAATTTTCGGCTCAGACGTTATCTCAGTCTTTAATGATGTGAGGGCATCGTTTCTCAAGTAGTAACAACATAGCTCAGTGCTTTCCTTAAGCTTAGGTGGTCAGGCAGTTACAGCCTGTCGCATTAACTCTTTACAACTGCGTAGAAGTGTAAAGGCTTTCTCTGACTTGATTTTCTATACAGTCCTGATACCACTCCAGTATTATGGGGGCAGAAAGGTTGTATTTCTTAGGGAGTTTTCACGTTTTGCTTCCTCCCTGTATGTGTTTGTCTTTATTTGTTTTTAAGGTAGAAAAAGGTCTCCTAAGATTGTAAATTGTTCACAATTGTAGAGATTAATTGTCCTGTATAGACATTGTTACACAGACTGAACTGACTAGACTATACAGGCACCAGCTGCTCAGAGTCAATTTAGCAGATATTAATATTGTAGGATACAAGCTCTTATCCAGGAATAAATCTTAGTAGACGTATCTCATATAATAGAAGGAAGATTTTCTGAAAGAACAATTGCCTTCAGAGGAGGATGGTTGCCTGCCTAACTTTCGTGTTCTTGAAAATTTCCCTTCAAATATGTAGAGAAAGAGAAATACCTAGCCTATTCACTCTCCTAAATTATGATTTATGGATTTTGTATTTTAAATGATAGCTTTAAGTGGAATAATGATATGAATGATAAGATTTTAAACATACTAAACTAGCATATTTTAGGTTATGTGGTACCTCTAACTCAGTTAAACCTGAATAATGGTTTAAGTTCTCCTTGTCACTCTCAGGCCTTAGATCAACTGCAACTGAAAACTCCTCTGAAGCATGACTTTGGTGAAAATAAGTCACAGTATTCAGAGACTCACACTGAGGTACATCACAGATGAACGTGATTTAAGGAGGTGTTACTGAAATCTTTCAAGATCATGGTGCATCAACTGTCATAAAATACATTTTACTGTAAAAGGTAACCACAGATACTCCTTGTATTTAATGTTAACTGCATTCATTTGATTCTTACAGTAAGTATTCATATCCACCCTGGATCCTGCCACGAAGCTGCAGTCCCTCCTGCCTTGTGCAGCCTAGCCTCCTGTCTCAGGCATCCCATTGAAACTAAAGGGGACCTGAGCAAACCCACTTAAAGCTCACAGGGTGTGAGCTCATACAGGGGTAGCTGAGCGCAGTCTCAGGGAGGGTACACAGACCAGGAATCCAGAAAGGGGACCTCATTTGCATGACTGGTTGGTGTAGGAGATGAAAGTGATCAAACTTTTGGAGCTGACAGCTAGAAAATCTCCATCAGGTACCTTCAGATTGATTAAATTTGACCTTGAAAAGAGGTGCAAGGGCACCCTGGCACTGTGGTGCAATCAGTTTGGAAATACACTTCAAATATGAGGAGAATGTTTTCAGAAGAGGCTATATTATTTAATTCTATTTTCCACAGTGGGATTTTCAGGAATCTTCATTTCCCTGAAAGTTACAGCCATGTGCTGCACTGGGATTGACCAACCAACAGAATGAGAGTGAGTGAATCCCCAAAAACAGAAGCAGCTGTTAAAACAAAGCAGGAAGATAAAAGCCAATAAGGACACACAGCCCTATGAAATCTGTGGTACGCTAATATGAGTTTGGGGACTGAAGATGAATGATATGGGAGGAACACTTTTGTTTCCACCTTTACTGCCAGTGGCACTCAAGCTGAGAGAGCAACGGGTTACTTTTGAGCAGGAGAGGAAGCTAGGAGAGCAAGAGATCCTACTTGGCGATTTTTGAAAATTTTGGGGAAAAGTCTGCTTTCATTTCACACATCTAAAATGAAAATAAAATCTCTTTGGGCATTTTGCAAAGGGAACTTCGGTCAGCACAGCAGTTCTCTGTTGAAGCCAGCAGACTATAGTTTTATTCCCTCTCTCTCTTTCTGTCACTCTGAAACTGTGACTATAGGGAGGTGGTGCAGTGCACCATGGACTCCAGTGGTGCCCCGAGTGTCCAGCCAGGGCTTGACCGGAGCATGTTGTGGCTTCTTCCTGTGCTCCTTCCTCATGGAAATCAGGACCTGTGGTAGGGGAGATGGTGCCTGCTCAGCTGTAACCCAGGGCAGAAGGCAGCCACAGCACAGGGGGGATGGAGCTGGAGAGCCCACGCTGGACTTCAGAGGCACTCCTGCTAAGCTTCTTCAGTATTGATGTGTCTCAACAAAATATGTCTACTTCAGCAAACCCAGCATATTCATTTTTTGTTTTTAAAGATTTGTATTAAAAACACGATGAACTCTGCTAAAGCTGTACTGCAAGAGCTTTACGTGAAGGTGTAGAAATCCACAGAACCTGGCAACAATCTTTCCATTACACTCTTAAGAACAACTCAATAAACATTCATTTCATAAACATGTTCCAGTATAACAACACATACAATTTTGTTCTTTGGCCCTAGTCTTAGCATTACCTGTACTGAATATAAATTTAGAGAAGAGAAAATAGTTATGGTGCATCTGACTTGAGAGTCTCTTGCTTTTTACTTTTAGTCACCCAAAGCTGAAAGTGGCAGTGGGAAATAACAGTGACACCACCAGATTTTTTTCAATTCTCTTCATAGAATCCATTGACATAAAACTAAGCAAAATTGAATGAAAATATACAGATTTCTCTTCAGACCATAGTACATAATTGAAATGGAATGGACTAACTAGATAGAGAGTCTTTTCTACCAGTAGAGATACTTTTTCTCCACACACTGATGAACCTATGGCCTATGATCAACCTTTTCAATGACAGCCAATATCACCGAAAAGTCTAGGGAGGAAGCTGCAGTTTTGATACATGCATCAACAAAACTTTCACATATGCATAGCTGCTATTTTAACTTAAACATCAGTGTGCATTGCTACTACTCGGTATGACCTTCGGACAGATACAACTATGTGTGGGAGTTTAACTATTACTGAAAATACCTGTCGATATTCTAAAACCAGTCCTAATCTCCAGGTTTCTGAGAGAGAAACAACATCTGCAGTTTGTTTCTGCTTTACAGGTTAGTCCTTCAACCTAGTATCAGTTAAAATAGAAGACTACACAGAATGATGCCTCTTAGCACAGAGTTACTTATGTAGGCACATGTAATAAATGAAAAACTCATTCCTTCAGTCATCATCACTTTGAGAGCACTGTAAGAGTTTTTGAGGGTTTTTTTAATCTCGAGATGTTACTGGATTTTGTTCCCTCTTTCTTATTAGTCTTCCTATTCTCAGCCAATGACTGGTTGGTTAGTAACCAAGATTTGGACAGATCTAGCTGTTGAGTAAAGTTTCATTTCCCTTTCTCAAATAACTCCCAATTGGTTTCAAACCTGCTATCAGGCAATGGGATGCTCAACTCATAATGCTCTCTTAATCTGTGCAAGATATAAACTGGAAAAGGAAGGTGTCCGAGCAAAAAGAAAATTGTCCAGAATTACGCTAATGGCTTTTTCATTATTAACTCCTCAGTTCTATGCAAGGGTTTTTCCTACACGCTTTTCAGCTAAGGTGAATGTGGTAGTGCAAAGATAATGGAATGTTCACCCTGAAAATATTAGGCAGATAATATTTCATATTGAAACGCAATGTACAGTTGAAATGGCTTTCATGAATCAAAAGAGAGTCTGCAGATTACAGATGTGTGCACACACGGAAATCTGCGAAAGCATCAGTCATAGCAAAACCCATCGTTCCTCCATGCTGAACGAAGGGGAAAAATGATACAGGTATGACATAACAGGGACATAATTCCATAAGCCTGAGGTAGTGGAATGTATTTTATCCAGGGCAGAGCCCTGCTGTGGTTTTCTCAGGCAAAAATTATGTTGAGTCACATTTAGAGAAGAGAAAGAAATGTCAGCTGATTTTGGAAGTCACTGTGGTCTGCAGATTATACTGTTTTCAGATGATTGCTAGCAACTCAGAGAAATTAACTCAGACAAATTAAGTAAATAACTATTTACTTCTTTAGCTAAGAGTTGTATAAAGAGAAGCCCACCAAAATGAAAACTTCTGACTATCAATATGGAAATACAGAGATTGGATCACTTACAGAATCTCTAGTCTGCTCCTTTAATTTTGGTCTAGAGGCAAGGGTAGTCTCAGATAATGTTGTTTGTTTATTATATTTTTTTTCACCATTTCACTAGAGACTGGGAAAAATTAAACAGAAATAATTTGCATTAATGCCGCCCTGCTTGTATGCACACATTTATAATATTTAGATTATCTAAATTCACGTATCCAATTCTTTCTACTTTCGCCATTCTTAAAAAGCACTTTAACTCAACATTGTAAGAAGTTGGCAAGGCTTAGTTCTTTTCACCTCTCCCCAACACATTAGTGAAGAAACAAAAACTTGCAATACCTTTACTAATTTTTTTTTAAATAAGTATTTCTAATCTTACATGAGGGACCTTCACATCACAACACACTGTCAATGAATATTCTGAGGGTGTTTTATGGTTTAAGTTTCCCTATGGCACCTGGCAGTAGGAACGCACATGTTGTGATGTGAAGGAAGGAGCACATCTGCACATGTAGAGGAAACTGATAATAATATTCTTGCACTTTGAAGAAGTCAGCACGATACAGCCCACTGAGAATAGCTACATTCTTGAAGAGCCCTGCTTTTCTTAGGTGACAGGTTTAGCCTTCTGCTCAATTTATATATGTTTTGTGTTTGTTTAGTTTTGCCTAAGGTTTCTAAACATTAAGCAATTTTGTACAGGACATTGGCACTTTGGGGAATTTGGCTTTGAAACTTTAGTACGTGCATGTGTTTAAGGTAAACTGGAGTTTAAAATGAATTCTCTTGTCTTTCTGTTTCTTCTAAACTGAAGGCTAATACATGGAGATTCTGTAGGCAGAATAACTTTGTGCTGAGCTGGGTTTTAATGTTAGATGTTTCTGTGCTGAATAAGTAGCAGTTCCCTGAATTTTCAAATGGCTGTGTGGGGTTTGCTTCCAGTTAACACTGTCCTCTCTGTATTACATCCAATTACTTTGGATGTTTTGTAGGCAGTTTTCCCTTCTGCTTGAGCAACAGTTAAAATATGTTCAACACTTAATAGAAGATGGTTTGTATACGCACCACATTAGGAATTCCATCTTGGATCACTGACAGTGGATCTCCTTATAAACGGATCCTTTTTGAAAGCTCTCGCCTATTTTGTGTCAGTTTTCTACTAGCAAGGTAAGAAAAACTACTGGAGTTGTTAGCATATGTCAAAACATCATATATTTTCAGGTGCTCTCATTATAATTTGCCGTCATGTAATGATTAGGCATATGCCCAGATGGTGATTGTAATTTCCTTACTCATATCAATGAGCTGTTATTCACATGAGTAATCTCACCAACTCTAAATGGATTGCTTTTGTAGCTAACTGCTCCCTTATGGAAAGGCTGACAGTATGGTCTATAGCAAAGCATAGTTAAAAGCCAGCTTCATAATGCAAAACCTTAAATTGTCATCATCCCACATGCGCAGCCCGGTAGGAGGCCTAGGTATCCTGAACGCCACATGATAAAACCTACAAAAGTAATTTGTGTTGACCTGAAGCTATGCAGGATCTGCCTCACAGTAGAATAACTTCACTATTAATTTATTAAGGTGTTACAAGGTAAATTTATGTTCCTTTACATTCTGATTAGCAGCAGTATCATCCTTCCTTCAGATGCTAAGTCATGCCTTTCTTGTTCTAAGCAGGACTGTAAAATGGATTTAGGATTCAGAGACCATAACAACAGGACACTTACCAAGAACACCTCTGCTACTACAAAGAATTTTTCTGCCTGGGAAGACTATAAGAGTAGCGTTGACGACATACAGTACTTTCTTATTGGGCTGTACACACTTATAAGTCTGGCTGGCTTTATGGGAAATCTGCTTATACTAACGGCTCTACTAAAGCGCAAGCAGAAGACAGTAATAAACATTCTTATTGGTAACTTGGCCTTTTCTGACATCTTAGTTGTGCTGTTTTGTTCACCTTTCACACTGACATCCGTCCTGCTTGACCAATGGATGTTTGGCACTATCATGTGCCACGTAATGCCCTTCCTCCAGTGCGCATCAGTTCTCGTTTCAACTTTGATGTTAATATCTATTGCTGCAGTCAGGTACCGTATGATAAAATATCCCCTTTCTAGCACTTTAACAGCAAAACAAGGCTATTTCTTAATAGTGACCATTTGGGCCCTCGGCTTTGCCATTTGCTCCCCTCTGCCAGTTTTCCACAAAATTGTGGACCTCAGCAAAACTCTGAATTTAGAGGCACTGGAGAACAGGCTCTTGTGTATTGAGTCATGGCCTTCCGATTCCTACAGAATCGCCTTTACAATAGCCTTATTGTTCATGCAGTATATATTGCCGCTGGTGTGTTTAACTGCTAGTCACACCAGCGTCTGCAGGAGCATAGGTTCCAGACTGTCAAACAAGGAAAACAAGTTTGAAGAAAAGGAGATGATAAACCTGACTCTTCATCCCTCTAAGAGTACCGGCACGCAGGTGCAGCCCTCCAGCCATTCCAGATGGAGCTGCGCCTTTGGCGGGAAGCACCACAGAAGATACAGTAAAAAGACTTCAAGTGTGATGCCAGCTATTTCAAGGCATCATCAGGATACTCATTCCAGAGACCTCCCAGAAACCTCTGGCACAGAAAAAAGCCAGCTCTCTTCCTCCAGTAAATTCATCCCTGGGATACCTATCTGTTTTGAGATGAAACCAGAAGAAAATACAGAGATCCAGGACATGATTACGGTATCCCGATCCATCATCAGAATTAAGACAAGATCTAGGAGAGTTTTTTGCAGACTGACAGTGCTAATCCTAGTTTTCGGTTTCAGTTGGATGCCTCTTCACCTTTTCCACATTGTGACGGATTTTAATGCCACTCTCATTTCTAACAGACATTTTAAATTAGTATATTGCATATGCCATTTACTGGGTATGATGTCCTGCTGCTTGAATCCCATCCTCTATGGGTTCCTTAACAACAGCATAAAAGCTGATTTAATGTCCCTTATCCCATGCTGCCAAATACCATGATTTTATGCGCCCCAAGATAAAATAAAACAAACAAGTTTGGCTTTCAAGTCTACTGACGTGTATGGCTGTAAAAGCTAAATTAGTTTAGTTTAGTTTAGTTAGTCTGCCTTGGTTGTGATTAGCAGCATTTTGTGCAAATGGATTGTTCTACGGCTGCATGTATTTCTTGCATTGGGCAGAAATATATACATATAATATTCTTCTATCTGTTACACATAGGAAATCATGCCCAGTGTACAAAACCTGAATACCATTTTCAGTACCTGAAATATTGGCAAGCTGTACTTTGGGATAAACAGAATATACAACGAGTAACAAATATAAGACTATTTAGAGATATCAGTATTAACTGTCATAAAACTATAATAAAATACCTACCGTTTACTAAATAACTATTGTTGAGACTATTTCAGTGCCAACTTTGACTGTTTTCTGAGATAATTAAACATCTGTTTCTGGATGTCATTAGAAAAATATTTTTCCTTAGCTCTTTGACTGATACTTTGCAATATCTTTGCAAGATGCTTTGCTGCTGCTGCTTCCCAGATTGCCTTATTCCCTGGAATGGCTTTGTGGGTAGTTGTTCTTGTCTAGATTGTTTCCATCTGACGGTGTTTGCCAGTATAACCTATCTCTGATTTCCTTAGCCAATTTTTAGTCTGGCTTGTCATTTTATGTAATTTTCAGCCAGGTCTGAACTTATCTATAGTTATGCCTTTGTTCTTACAGTGATGACTCCCCTGAACATATAACACGCTTCTGATCAGAGTAAGCCTGCATTACCTAAGTAAGTGAGAGTGGAACGAAAAAGAAAATGGAAAGACAGCAGGATTTTTTCTTTTCCTTTACCAAAAAGCAAAAGCTTACTGCACTTCACTATAGGTGACCCACTTACTTTGGAGAGCTGCAACAGCTTTCAGATAAACATGTGCATGTGTGCGTGCCCACACACGCATGCAGGCGCGCACACACACACACACACGCTTTCTGCATTGCCCTCCCCTCTCTCCTTTTCTCCTTTTTAACCAGACCAGTACTTTTTCTTCCAAATTTAAATCACATGCATCTTCTCTAAGGAAGTCATATTACATTTCATAGCACAAATGCAAAGGATATATATTTTTTTTTCTTCTCCCCCCCCAGATTACTCTAACTTAATAACCCACCTCCGCCTTCAGGATTCAGTAAATGTACAAAGCCCGTGCCCTGAATTTTAAGCTGTAAAACCTCTCCCCAGGTCTAGCTGGTGATATTTCCTTTTCTCCACTAAGACTTCTAATACAATAGGGTTTTTTACATAGCCTTTGCAGGCTGAGAAATAAAGTTATTATTTTTATAAATGGGTGGATGGGAAGGGTCATTGTGCATTTTTTGCCTTGAGGTACTTCCCTTCCAGTTAGTCTTTAAAAGTGAAAGCAGTTCTTTTATTTTGAGGAATTGTCAAATTATTTTTATCGCCATGTTCCAATTCTGAGACCTTTTCTCCCCAAGCCATCATCTGCTAAGGAGTTTATTACATACCAGTTGGTAATATCTTTGCTTCTATCATTAAGGTATTTCCCTGAAGTCTAGTTCCCAGTAACCCGTTGTTCTTTGTTTTCGCTGGTGATATACTTCAATAGTTTCTTCCTGGACACTGACTATTGCATTTTGCAGATTATTATCTCCTAAAAACCTACAGTATGTAATTTTATAAAGTACAAATGGTACAGAATACAGAATATTGGAGCAATAGATTTTAAAATAGCTTTTATAAAGTTTAAAATAGTTTAATTAAAAAATACTTATGGCTAATCTTGGTAGATAAACTTAGGAAAAAGTTAACTATATCCACAGCCAGAACACAATGATATAGTTCTACAGAAGTTACAGCAGTTTATGGCCTATTTATGTCTATACATTTTCATGTCATTGTAGTATATCATTTCACCTTATTTATACCATGTGATGTAACCAAATAGTATGAGGATAAGAAAGCAGTCACATTATTTCAGTTTGAAATATTCCTTCCAGCTTTTTTTTTTTCAATTTACTGTTATCTTACTTCCTACTTGCTATTTATTTTCTATTCCTTCCTTTCTTTATATACGTTCAGAATTTCAAACATTTTTAACTCCTATGCTTAGGATTGTTATTTAAATAGAAAATAACTGTTTATTCACTAATTACTCTTTTCAGATCAAATTGCATTCACTTTCACTGTATATGACACACAGAATCATGCTAGGAGTTGAATAAGGGCTAGTCTGTACACTGGTGATTTTATATGAGCCCTATCCATTATCCCGGATGGAGTCAATAGCAGTGCTCTCTCCTCTTTACGCTGATCAAAGCACAACAAAATGCAATTTGGCAACAGGGAATTACATCAAGACAGCTACTGAATTTCTTTAGTCCTGTGCCATCTAAATCTGTCGTCTTCTCTTTTTTAAGATGATCAATGGTGGGAGAATGTGTATTCTTTATAGAGCAATCATCATCATTATAATTTCACATCTCCAAAATGTCACTGTCTTTCCTCTGAAATGTTAAATTAAAAAAACCCAACTTTTCCACCTTCCGCTTTCCTTCAACAGCCAGTATAACTTGGTCCCAGTATCAGCAAGGAACACATAAGAAGCAGACAGTAGCAGTAGCAAGTGAAATCAGGCAGAAGCCAATTCCCAAGAGAATAGCTTCTACGAGTGGGAGAGGAAACAACTGAACCATCCATTTAATGTTTTCCCAGTCTGGAACTTTAAAAAAATAAAAATTCAAAACACAAGGATCCCCCCCACCCCATGCTTGTTGAGTAAGCCTCATCTAGTCTGAGCTGCAGTAGATGCTCCTATGGGCTTTATGTACAACAGTGACTAGCAGTGTGATTTTGTCTCCATTATGTATGTCAATATGTCTTGGCAAGATGTATCTCACCACAATATCCAATGACATTATATCATTCTCATATGTATACAGGTATATGTACAGGTACAGATATAGATATGTACACTTCATAGAAAACAGAGCACATTAAAATGGATTTTCAAATAGCACACATGATTAAGTCCTTAGGTCAGCTAAACTACTATGGGTTAATTCCTTCTGTAACTAAAACTCTAAATAATGAGGAAGGTAGAAGTTTTATTTTGATAGCACCTGCTAAATGCAATCAGGAAATGCCAGCTGCAGAGCCATCTATTCACTGGAGTTAGAAAAATGAAGGATTGTAATGGTACGGTGATCCCTCTCTTAATAAAAAAGAAGATTGGAAAAAACGCTCTCAGGCAGCTGGTCTTTGTGCGTTATGAATGTTAAAACTCTTATGACTTGACTCATATGAGGAAAATAAATGTTTTTTTCAGTTCTACAAAATAATATCGACAAAGTTGACTTTTTGTAAATGTCAAAGATTAAATATTGTTAATAGCTGGCCTTTGTTCCTCTTCTTTCAGCGGAGAAGAAACAGATGCCCGTTAAGAAGTGCTGGCATGGCCGGGTCACTCCTGAGCCAGCCAGGCCAGCGGGGCCAAGGATGCCAGGAGCTCAGTATGGGCTAATACTGGAGTGTATTTATTTAGGCTGTGGGGAAGAGGTTGGAGCCTCTGTGGTTCTCCATAGTGCCATGGCAACAGTGGCTGAGACAGATGCGTATGGCTCCCATACGTCTAGAGTAGCAGTAGTCACAACAGGCAGTGCAGAGTCCCTGCCTGTGGTGGGGCAGCCAGGGGCACCACGTCCCAGACAGATGCCCAGTGGCTGGTGGGGGAGAGCCGGCCCTGGGCAGGGCTGTGGGCACGGGAGATCAGGCAGCAGGGACACAGCAAGAGAGGTAAAACACCTTGCCACTGTATTTGCTGGTGGTTGCAGCCTTTCCAGGCACGTAGCCCTGTTCTTGGAGCCTGGAAGCTCTTGACAAAACATTTCCTTCTCAGCAGTGTAAACATCTGAGGAAAGGAAAAAAAACCACCATCCACTGATCTGAAGATGTGCAAGAAACAAGAAGGAGAGCACGGTCAGGAAGAAAACTGTCTGCTCCCAATCATGCTGAGATAGGCTCCAGCTCTCCTTTTGAGAAGTACAGGACAAGTGGCATGGAAAACTTCCCTACCTAAAGATTATTAACAGATTAAAAAACCCTTCTGTAATCCATAGGGGTCTGTTAACTATCATTGCACTTTTGAAAAAAAATCAATAGTTTTCTCACAGTAGTCCCATTATCTATCTGTGCAGCATTCAGGATAAACAGTATTAAACATCATAGTCTCCTGAAAGATGTCCTTCATAAATATTGTCCAGGAATTTAGCCTTTGATTTTGATGAAAGCCAAATTATGCCTATACTTACAATAAAAGGTCCTAGCCAGAAAATACATTGGTACAGTCTGAAGTCCAGAATTTTTAAGCCTGAGAACTGTCTTGCGGCAATAACAGGACTCTGGTCCTAGACAAGTCTCTTCTTTTTCCCCCCACATGACTGAAGTAATGGTATAAAATCATGATCCTCATGGGGGACCTTTATAAAGACTATTAGGTAAATTTTTGAACACTTTTTTACTATCATATATGGTTTATAATCTCTGAGATCAGGTTTCTTGTTCTTCCATTTCATGTCTTTTTATATACTGTTGAACCCAAAAAACCTTTTTTTTCTAAGGCATGTTACATGCAGTATGTAATGAAGACTCCTGAAGTTGCTTGGTTTTGATCCAACAGTATATATTTTTATTGGAGGTATATTTAATTGGCTGAAAGTTGCCTTTCCACTGAAGGTAGGTAGAGCTGCTGTTATTGTTCATATTCAGTTGAAGTGACTTTTGACAGGAAGAGAAACAAACGACAGAAAGAGAAAGAAAAGCATACTCACAGTAACACCAGCTAGCTACACTGTGCCAGCAACAAAGGAACCCGTCAGAGCCAGGCCCTTCTCAGGTATCCTCCAGGGACAACGAGCTCACGGCAGTACCACTGAACTTTGCTAATCCCACATGTGGCCAGGAAGCCTATTGCAAATTTTTGAATCTTAGGAAGTAAGAGCTAATAAATGAGTATGGATACACATGCCCTTACCCCTCTCAAAATGTTTCTTTAAAGCAAAAGCATTTTCTTTCCAACCATTTGACAATGACACTTTTGCCTGTGATCGCTCATAATGCATCATTCTGTGCCATTAAGTCAATCTGTGTCATCATACTACAGTATGATGCTATCCACATGCCAGTGAGTCTTACCACAGCACCTGCTTTTAAATCTCTGCAAACTCAGAGATACTAGTGACATCTGCTCTACTCCAAAGGTTACCATGATCTCCTGGCCTCCTTATTAAACTTTGTCTCATTATATATAGTAAAAAAAAAAAGCATAGTACAGCATGTCCTTGGTAAAAATAGTCTTACTGATTCTGACACAAACTTTGCAAAAAAACCTGATTTCCCCAGGCAGGGGATATCATCATTACAGGCAGGAAGCTGTGGTCACAGTGTATTTCAAAAAGCTGAGCTGTGCATTAAGGGTACCACTAGCATGATTGTTATAAATACAGTATAACTATACAAGTCAGATTTTTATTAATCTTGTTTGCTTTCAAAAAGAAAATATTGCCAAATATTTGAAAGTTATAAAATTATTTCATTACATACTAATATTAGGAAATAGTGTCACAATCCAAATTTAGTTCTTTTGAACAAATATAAATGCTTCGTTTTGCCCTTGTAGTCACATTAAGATGATCCTTTTAATAATAAGGCTTAAAAATACTCCTCTGGGAAATTATCAGAATAGGGATTTGACATTCAAGACTGAAGTAGGTTGGCCCTGCTCTTACATCCAGTTAAATAAATGTTTGCTTTGTCTTAGCAGGAGAAGGCTCATGTCTGTATCACTTGAATGCCACATTAATTGGACATTTTTGAGCAGGAAACATTTATTACTGTCCCTGTGAACAAAATAATGTACAAAAGGATTTTAAAGGCACTTCTGGTGCAAAATTTCTCCAGAGAAGTAACTTGGTGATAAGCAAACAGTTGTTCATCTCTTCAGACTCAGTAGGAACCACAAAGACACAAAACCCATTTAATGACAGACCACAAGACCATTATAATTTTAACTATAAGTCTGCATCTTTTTTTTTTTTTTTTTTGGAATGGAGCAAAAAACAGCTAAGCGAGGAGATAAATAAAACCATCCTTACTACAAGTAATCTTAGTGCTTCTTTGTACCTTACAGATTTACTTATGTTGAACAAGATTATAGTCTTACTCTGTTTTGACTCCTAGTAATTCCTTTGGCTTTATGAGGCTCTCCACCAAATTAGGGTTCATTTAGTATTCATAAGGATTTTGGCCTCTTGGCCTAAGGATTAAGGAGCTGCACAAGAGGTCAGAATACAATCTAAATCTTTACTTTCTGCTGGTTTTGTTTTTTTTGTGGTGTTAGCACAACTGGGAAAAGTGCAAGCTGTTTACTGCAGGAAAATTAAACTCATTTTTATGTAACTACTGGGACCCAATACAGGCAAAACAATTACGTATTTTTTAAGACTCCATCAGTTCCAACACACATCTCATAAAGGTAATTGTCTGAAGCCTCAATGATGCATCATCTCAATTAATATCCTAGAGTATGAGAGCGCATTTCAGATAGCATAGCCCTGTCTGATCCTCACTGCAAATCATGACGGGCAACGTTCAGAACTTCATTCCTACTGCAGAACCAAATTGCAAAATGCTCTACTTGAGACTGCTTCTTAAGATCATTCTGGGACTGAAGCTCATTCAGGGCACAGTTGATCTCTTACTGGTTTTGTGGGAGCCCATTCTTAGAAAAGCTTCTCCAAGGCCATTTGTGTCAGACTAATTACAGCTAGTTCCTAGGAGCTCTCTCAGGGGCATGTAGCACCAATCTTCCCCTTGCACACCATCACACCTGCAGTCAGCAGGGGCCCTCAAGTACTATTCCTTTCCCGGAAGAGAGGAATTGGCTGAAAAAAGCAGTGAATGAGACTGCAAACTCTATGGTACTTGTTTTCCCTCTTGATCTGAAACAGTCTAAAATTGGAGACCTTCCAGAAAGTTGTGGAAGACACCTGTGTGAGACTTTTTGGAGAGGGAAGGAGAAATCACTTCCCAGAGATGAAGTGGAATTAAGAAATCTATCAGTGCAGGACTAGCTGATTAATTCAGTACATCCAGGATCCTAGGGCCTTACTAATAGTACGGCAAAACCCTGTCGATAGTTGGATATGCAGTTTTGTTTATTTTCTTCTATTAAGATAAATTTATTTTAACTCATTCAAGGTAGACTCTGGTATGTGCTCTGACCCAAGCAACTTCACATTGTAATACAGCTCCAACACCAAAGTACTCTTTGCTGTTAAGGTATTCCCTCCATTTTTATTGGTCCATTACATGGCACAACAGGTCTGATCCTGATAAAAGCTTTTGTTGAATTACTACCATGAAAGCAATTAAAGAGAGTACCACTAGAAAAAAGGAGCACATCTGTCAAAATGAGAAGTTGAATAGATCAAGCTATCCCTAAAAAACTATGGGAACGCTGCAGCATGTTTCATTGACACTTGTTCAAATACATGAAAAGTAAAGGTTTCTTTTCCACAGTTCGGCAGTTGGTTTTGCTGAAATAGCATTTCTGACCTCCCTTTAATTATGAACATCTATAAAAGACATGACTATACTAAGAATTTTATGACCACCACCAAAAAAAAAAGGCTAGAAAAAGCTTTTATTTAAAGAACACACCATAAATTAATAATGGTTTATTTTCTTTGTTTTTATTACTGATGGCATGCACTGTAATAAACTGATTTCTACTTTCCATGCATGAATTTCATGGGATAATGCTTACAGTAGACTGTAAGCAGAACTAAAACTGTAATTCACAATGATAAACAAGAACTAAAAAGCAGAGTTCATTTAACCATTGTTAGAAACACAGATAACCTTGCCTTCTTTTGTTTAAAGCAGAAACGAAGACAGCATCTTTTACACTAGTTGTGCAATAGCATTCATATAAAGATTTTACCGCATTTATTTTTAAGAAATAACAGGGGTAATAAGAGGTGGTACAGCCTGCCTGATTCTGTGTTTGTATCACGATATAAATTTACCCTTCACGGTACATAAGGTTATTTGAAGGACAGCAAAAAATGATAAAAAATATGCAAAAAAAATTGCTGTTTCCT
The DNA here is from genome assembly GCA_013401315.1 of Balaeniceps rex. Classification (NCBI taxonomy): domain Eukaryota; kingdom Metazoa; phylum Chordata; class Aves; order Pelecaniformes; family Balaenicipitidae; genus Balaeniceps; species Balaeniceps rex. The sequence goes on from VYZW01005131.1 coordinate 39,516, forward strand.
ATCTGAAACATTAATTTCTATTTCCCTTATAGTGATTAAACCATACTAAGCACCCCAAAATGAAGGGACTTTCTAAGTATCTGGAATTTCCTTGGCAAAGCCAAGCACAGTAGTGTTAATCTGCACATTGTTGGTGGTGCTGTTTATGAAGTTGATTTCTATAATATCATTTAAATGCTGTTTAACAACAGCCTTATAAAGGGGAAAAAAAAATTCAAGCCGAGTTGCAACAGCATCCTTGTTTTTAACTTTTTTCTAAAAAAAGGTTTAAGCAAAATCAGACTTATTTATTTCAATTTTACATTTATGGTTTCTATGGCACACTGGTGAACATAATCCGATTTGAGCAGTTCGTGGATGAATTTTTCTGTAGCTACACCTCTGGGTCTTCAAGCTCCCAAATTCAGTAATATCAGAAGACTGCGGGAGCCCTCTCCTGGTGAACACAATTTATCTCCCTCCAGCTGCTGCTTCCCGACCAGAGATTACAATACAGACACTCCTGCTGTAAAAGAGGATAGTGTTTAGAGCTTTTAATGTTAGTACCTCCATGAATGTACTCCTAAGTTTTTTTTTTTAATTTATTAATGTTTTTTTAAGTTAAGAAAGCCCAAAATCGAGGCTCTATTTTCCAAATATCACCTTACAAAGTGAAGCAGAAAGTCAAGGAAAATACTTCTCAAAAACCTGATATCTGCCAATAAATACAAGCTTCAAAATACTCTCTCACACCAGTGCAAATTGTGCACGGTTAAAACTGACATCCTTCTGGAAATATTGCAGTGTTTTAAATAAAGCTACTTTAAAGATTTGTTCATTTCGTGATAGGGGTTGAGAAGGTTGTACGCACACAGACATTGACCAGGAGGGGAATGAATGAGCAAGCACAGTCTGAAAATCCCATTGCATCTTAAGGGTGCCCTGGGATCCTCTAAGAAGGGCAGCGAAGAGGAAGGCTCTCGGCAGGAGCACATTTTTTTTCCTCTGTAACCAACAAGAGACGGCATGTGCTGGGTGCACAGGTTATTCTTTCATGCTAACAAAACTGTATCTTTTTCTACGTATTCCCCTTCACCCCTACTGCACATATGAGGCAGACTGCTCACATTATTCACAAAGTGGGGAAAAAGAGGCTACTTTAAACACAATTTGTTTTCCTGTCATCCAACTTTCCCATCTATGGATACTATTACTATTATCAAATTTTGCATTTTGCTTAATATATATACTTCTAATACAAATTCAGCTTATTCTCCTGCTCTGCTCTCCCTTTTTCCTGTAGTAAGCACTTAATTTAGGTTGAAACACTGAATTGAAAAATCCAAGCTCTCTCACTTGCATTTATTGTCCTGCCTACCTTCATATATAAGGTAGCTTGATTTACTCTATTAACTTTAAGGACACTGTGTCTCTGTATTCCATCACTTTTGAGGCCCTGGAAACATTAATTTTAAGTTAAAATCAGATTAAGTCAATGAACTACCAAGTGCGCTTGAGTCCAGCTTAATATCTTCATAGCATTTCAGTTCAGAGGCAAAGAGAGTTTAAATAATATCAACACAATAAGAATACATACACCCTTCAATTTCAGTGGGAACTAGGCATTGGGGTAGGGATCATACCCCCTCGTGTTGGGGAGCAGGCGCCTCCTCCCAGCAGAGTTTCCTGAGTGTTTCTCTGGGAAGCAATGCTGGCCAGGCAGCCTAAACAGAACTCACTGTTCATTCACATCAAATTCACCTCAGCTGAAAACTGAGCTTTATCCAGATTAAAAGCACCACCACTTTTCAAGATGGTTCTTTTTAACCCAGAGAGGTTTATGGGTCTGTTTTTCTGCGCAGCAGTGTAAATTGTATTTGGCTTATCTGAAGGGTCTGCGTGGAGATGGCAGAGGCTGGCTGTGTAGCAACTGCCAGGGAAAGAAATGTTCAGAAAACAAGGAGTTTACTATACGTACTTTGCTCTTGATGTTGACACATGGTTGATTAAGGTGTGGTGTGTAGTCACTTTAGCAAGTCAGAAAAGCTATATACAACTGAAACTATTACACAGTGGATAAATTTTATGATACACAATTTGCAATCAGTTAGAAAAACAAGTGTTTCACAATGTAAATTTTTCTGCCTGAAAAGGGAAGATCTAATTTGCAGCTAGAATACAATTGTTTTCCTCAGCAAGAAGGAAAACGTGAGCAGAGAATTACCACATTGAAGAACCTTTCGTGAGTTCAGAGACAAGCATTCCCAGTTCAGCTTGCACTAGCACTGCTATCTCTTGAAGAGGTCAAGAAAGCTGAAATGCAATAAGGCTCCTTGTTAAAAAGGAAATGCTTTTATATAAATATGTAGATCAGATCCCATGTCAGATGATCTAATACGAGATCTTACCTCCTCTGCTTCTTTTATAGCAGCAAAGCACATCAACAATGCTATTTCTAGCTTCAGTTTTACCAGCTAGAATCCAGTATACCAAGGAGACATAGGAGCCAACTGGGACAAGTAATATTTGGAGGCAGAGTAAGTGCTAGCCAAGTTGATCCCTAGGCTGCTATGGCTGAAATGTGCTATAAAGATTCAAAGTGACAGCTAGGAAAGTACTTCCATATGAAACAGACTTTAAGACTGCATTTTTTTCTTTCATTTCTCACTGCCTTTTTTTTTACCCTAGTCTTTTGCTTAAATATATACACAAATACGGTTTTGTCATTGAAGTCAGATACTATTAAACGTAAGTTCAAATAACAGCAGTAAGTAGAGGGCTCATTGCTTGTCTGGAAATGACTAATTATAGTGGAATGATACGCAAAGCAAACCAACTCAGAGCATTTGTACTCTGAGTTTGGAAACTGGGACGTATATCCTGAAAAGCTAAAAGGATTGGTCTGAGGTCTTGAATCACTAGGTGAGACAATTCCATGAGAATTTTCTGGCAGCCATTGGCCAGCATTCCCGCATCAAAAGAGTAACAGACAGACCACTGATAATACTGAATAATTGATTAATTATCACAGGAGCCCTAAGGGTCCTAAAGTAACACACCTAAATGAGGGCCAGTTTTCAGAAGTGGTGAATACTCTGCACACACCAGTGTAATCAGGGGCAAAACAAAACATAGAAAAGCCTCAAAAGGAGAACATGCTTCTTGCTCATCTCCATTCAGGAGTTGTGAAGAAAGCTGCTGGCTTGTCCTGAGGAGGGCTTTGCTGGCTGCCACTTGCTTTTTGGAGCTATGCTTCCAATTTCAACTCACACACTTCAGAGGCTGGTAAAGCAGGGTGCATATTCTAGCTTCCATTTTTACCTTGAGGACCTGAAGAAAAGAAATACAGCTATAGAAGTTTTCTCTTCTCCCTGTTTCTCTCTGTTGCTATACTACATCTAGGCTGGGAGCGCTTCCCAGGTCCGTGCACACCTTCTTGTCGCATCCCCGTTCCGGACTGGAGCGAGACCCAGGCACACAAGGTGACTCAGAATAACAGGAGAACAAAACACAAGGTATGATTCCTCACATACCTGCTGTGCCATTTCTAAGTACAGCCAAGAAAGCTAGTTCCAATCCAGTTTATTTTCTCTAGTGAAAGACTTATTCTTTTGGCTAGATCAGTGGAAGCACCAGCTTACCTAGGCAGCAGGTTTAAAAAAGAAAAAAAAAAAATCAGACTCAATTCCTCCTCTAATTCAGTAACCAAATGACTGCTGAGGTGTGCCATTTTAGAAGGGATTATACAAGATGATTATTTTTAATCAGTTAAGGTGTGGCAAATAAAAGAATGTGTCATGCAGTCCTTTAAATTCATGGTATGCTTTCATCTACAATTGCATGTATCATTCCGATCACCTGTATTTAAATAGAGCAGAACAGAAGACGACCAACGAATCAGATGATCTTCAGCTAATAAATACATTACTAGCAAAAAGATAAGTTGGTGAACTTCACAAAAAGACAGCTTTAATGAAAAGGTAATAGAAACACCTATTAATCCCTCCGAATGATACCTGCAGAAATGGGCTCTCAGATGAACTGAAACTGCAGATTGTAAAAGGACATTATTAACACAATGTATAATTGATCTGTAAATTTGTTGTCAAAGGTATTGCAAAGGTCAAAGTCTTGGCAAATTGTATCAGTTGATGACAACGTAACCAGCACTTTTACAGAAACACCTTTTCACACCTGCTAAGTGATAAAAGAACTTAATCATGAGGCCACAGACTCATCTGTAAACTAGTTTTAAAAAAATAGATGTATGAGTAAAATACTCTCTGACTGCCACTTGCGAGGCTCTGAGCCACACCTGTCCCTGGTCTGATCGATCTAGAAATGCTTACAAAATTTCATCCCAAAAGTTGAAGTTTTAAGTCAACACGTTAAGTCCCTGCCACCACCCCCGCCGAATCTCTAATTCTTTCTGATATAATGCCTACAGAAAGCTAACAACAAATGACCAAAAGAAAAACTGTAATGATGATAATGAATGATTTCCACCTGCATTTACCAGTTGTTTCTCTGAACCAATTCACTTAAGATAACAATTATGCAGATACTGCCATAAACAAACAGCTATGCTGATCACGACATCTGCTTAAAAAGATCTGCTAGTTTAGCCAGAGATTTAAAATTTAACGCACTAGAAGTAAAATAGTTCTAGTTCTAGAATAAAACAGGGTACAAAGGTACATCTTTGTCTTGTATAAACCGGTATAACTGGATGCCAGTGCAACAACTGGCTAAAAGAAATTTAGTAAAAGATTCTCATATTTCTCATCAAGGTAGTTCTGAATTAAATTGAGGTATTCTCCTGCTAATAAAAACCATTTGAAGTTTAATGTCCAGTAATTCTATTCTAGTAAGAATTAGGCACTGTAATCCAGACTTTCAAATAGGGATAACATGAATAGATCCCTTAGATATTTTTGAAGAAGTTCTAGAACTGTCACTACCACTAAAAATCTTAAATAGCTTCAAGCTACGTGATAGCAGAGAGGAAAAAAAAACCTTATCAAAGATCCAACTAAAAACATATTTGTGAAAGTTCACACAACAGTGATCAAGTGTGTATGAGAAAAGACAGCTCAATTTTCCTACAAAAATTGCTTCATTACAGAAGAACAATAGCACAAAGAAAACAGTTTCCCAAAGAGTGAGCCTCACACAGTAGGTAACATTTTTCTTCATATCAAGACTTTCTCTTCTTAGTCGACAGACATTTCAGATCTCTTCTTCCAATTATAGTACCCCAGTGAGAAGCATCAAGTAATCTCAGAGAAAGCTTCAGCTTGTCTTCCCATTCCCCTCACTGAAATGGCTGGTTAGCAATACATCTGTGCAACTGAATTGCTCAACAGAGCATCAAAGACCAAGCTGAGGCAAGTTATACTGGGCATGGAAATGCCTTTTACTTTAAAAAGTTATTGTGACAGCTATTCCTTGGTGAAGCAAGGAAGCCATAAAGCCCTCCTGCCTCCTTGCACTCATCAGCATGCTGCAACACTAACCTTGGCCCAGCTCCCCAGCCCGCTCTCTCCTTTTCACCTCCATGAGCATTCAGGTTGCATATGGCAATGCTACCGCTAGCACCCATTTTAAAAATCCACTTTATTTTGGAGTTGTAGGCTTCCCCTGTACCAACTCTGAAAATTTTTTTTTGCCAAATTCTAAAGTTGCTTAAAATCTGTTAGCTATTAGTTCATAAAAATTGCATCCCTAAAGGTAATGTTCTGCTCATAGGATTCATTAAAGCTTTCCTTTTAAGGTGTCTGCTCTTGCCATGTTCTTAGGTAACACTTCTTAAAAGTCTTTTGTTGCAATAGTGGATGGTATTAGCTGTTGATAAATGGGTTATTATTTGAAGTGTCAGATGAACTGAAAGAACAATTTTATGGTGAAAGCAGCAAATGTCCACCAAGTATAAAACTGCTTTTCAAGGCATTAGTCTTTTCTAAAGTAAACCAATACCTCTTGATAGAAATTATCACATTTAGGAACAGTATTGCTATGGAAAGTCTGCAAAGGAAAACATCATGATTGTCAAGGATGGTAAAAACAAAACTTTCCCAAATATTCCTATTTTTGCACTATAAAATTTGAAAAGAAGGCAAAAGATGCAAACCCAATAAATTACTAGGCAATTATAAAACCTGCATGACATTGTGTGAAACATAATGGAAAATACTCTGTAAGAAGATAATTTTATGTTTTCTGTCTATTTGGAGTAAAACACCTACAATGCCTTTATGCTGATTTTACTACCAGCAGGAACTCCTGAAATCACACTGGTAAGTTGTCTCAACAGGATTTTATTTAACAGACAAAACAAAATCGGACCAACTTCCATCTCAACCCCTCCAAAAAATAGTGCAAACCCCTTCTCTTTCAAGTCAGGCATTAGTTAGCCTGAGGTTTTTAAAGAGTACTCCTCCGTCATAGAAAAAGCTTGTCTGTGTCCACCTCCTTCTGACAGCCTGTCTGCAGAGAGAGATGTCACCACCCTGTTTCCTAAAAAAGTTGTCACAACCATCCTCTAGAAGATATTCCCCTCAGGGTATACATACTTCTTTCTGTAATAGATGCAAAATCTGACGATCGCTACAACCATGGGAGCAAAACGCGGAGAAGGCTTCTCTGCGCACTTTCCTTGTGCTGTTGTGACTTCGAAAGCCAGGAGCTGCGGCAAAGTTGCAAAGTCCACAAGTCATTCTGAGTACATGTATACAACAAACAGTAATAATCCATGCACTCAATCTTGTGTCTTCTGGATTGATTAGTTATGGGACAAACACAATGACCATGATTATTTACATTTAGTAAGTGCTAAGTTAGGAGTAGCTGACTGAAGAGGAAAATAGGATAGAGTGGAATGCCTGATAAATAAAACTAGTTGTACAAAATCTGTGGTTAATTAATAGTTCTCCACTATTTTCCAGAATTTTCTGGTAGCAGTAAAATAAATTCAGATACCTCTTCTTTGCACTTTCTTTTCACTTAAGAAGCATCTCCAGCCCAACGCCAATAAACAATTGCTCTGATTCTTTCCCGTAGCGAGCTATGGCAAACCTGCACATCAGCTGATTGACTACATAATAAATGTACCTACACTGGAGTACCAAGAAAGGTTCTGTGTTAATACACATCCTGACCGGCAGACCACTGTACATCAAGGTGGTCCACCTGATAGCCTGCGTAGCTGCAGGCTGGTGCTGCACAAACCCCTTGGCCACAGGATAAACCGAGCCAGCTCATTGCAAGAGAGGAGCCTGCAGGCAGCTCCCCCTCCATAGCGGTGGTTATGCCACCTGCATGGCCTTGCTTTTATCTAACATTGCAGCAAAAAGTTCTCATGTGAACATCCTTTAGAAATAGAGTTATTTTCTTGTAAGGAAATTATATATTAGCTCGAATGGCCAAAGGGGAGGGCTTCTCTCTGTGGACAGGATGCTCTGCGCAGCGTGCCATGAGAAAATTCATCTGGGCTCTGCCCGATGCTGCGCGAACGTGGGGTGCCAAGCATCTGAAAGGGCGTAAGATTTACTCACTATCTATATTTCTTACCTTATTTTGTCTTGTTAAGTCAGTTATCTTATTAAGCTATTTGTTGTAACTGAAAAGGAAAGGAGATTAAATTCTAAATGCATGCAGCAGGACATAACACTGAAGCGTGAGTAAGCAAAGGAACATTCCTCTTGAACACACTCAAATTCTATGGTGTCATAAATTTTTTTTAAAAGATCATTAGAGACAAGAATGGCAGGTTAATTTAGCTCCTAGATTCCACGTGATGCCATCCAGTAAAGCTGTATCTCCCTGCTCTGGCACTGTTTCACTATAAACTAATTGAGACTGCAGTATGGCACATGTCATCTTGAAATCCTTCCAATTTCCTCTGGGAAATTAAAGAAAAATAAATTTAAAAGAAAATCAGAAGGAGATGAACTGCTTTTTCTTCTCATTTTTGCAGTACCAAACTTACAGTCTAATTGATCTGTTTTGCTTCTCTGCTTATACAAATGAAATTGTTTCCAGAAGCTCGTTAGCAGGAGTAAGCTGCCTGTAAGTCAAAGGAGGGAAGAGTCAGCCAAGGTGATTGGCCTTACCTATCAGGGAAAAAAAAAGTGTGACATTCAGTTTCATCTATGTAGATCCACACTTGCCCACACAATTCATTATTTAATAGCAACACTTAAAAATTAGTGTGAATTGAGTAGATTGTACACTTCAGGTACCTACGCAGACAGGGAATGCTGATTGTACTGTCAAGCTAGTAGATCTAGTTGTTTTCATGAAAAACCGCCAAGAGTTGTACAATTAATGCGTTTCACAACAAACTTCATGTTTGGGAGACATTCAGACACACAAGGCAGATTTCACAATAAATGCTTCTCTTTCTCAGGGGCTCTGTATTTTATTCCAAATATAGTGTAAACTCATTGCATGAATACTTCATCGAAGACTTCTGTGTCTGTTCAATTCTCAGTAAAGCAAAGAAAACGATGCCCAACATCATGAAGTACTTCAGGATTTCTGGAGGACAACAGGAGAGCTAAGTGACTATACAACTCAACCATTGAATGGTGGACATTCCAAAATGGGTATGTTGGTCACAGCTTCATGCCGAATTTTAAAGCTGACAAAGTTTCAAGCCAGACTTGTGCTACAGCTTGAACTTAGGTAATTTTTGATGCATAATAGTTCAGCTAGATTTATGGGAGCCAGGGTTATATTTCTTCTCAATACAGGAAAAATATGCTACCAATTTGTTTATTATTTAATAAAGCTGATACGAAAGTAAGTATGGCTCGCAGTTTTGCAGTTTTCAGTGCTCTTGGCACATCAGGAACCACATAGACAATGTGGTTTCAAATAAGTGTTTACTGTAAATAAATAACAAATTTCAGTTACAAGTTTCTAGGCATGAATGTAATTGCAAGGCTCAGACCTTATTTGCAGGGATTACTAATCCATGTCTTTGCAAATCTCATGGCAAATTTACCATAGGGCTTTTCTGTGGATTGTTTGTACCTGCTAGCAGCAGACCCTTGAAACCTTGGGTAAACTGCTGGCGTCTCCGGCTATAGTAGAGTCTCCTGTAGTTTCCAGATGTAAGGAAGCCTACAGAGAACAAAGGATGGTGCCTATTTCAACTTCACGAAAACACATGGTCATATTTAAAACAGATTACAGGTTATCCCCTTATTGGGCATTAAGAGTTCTTAATGGGATTTACTTAACCCTTTCAGTTCTCCATAGCCCTCTATTTCCACGTATGTTGCTACTGGACAGCATTTTGTTAGCCATACTAAACAACTCTCTGTGATCCAATCACTGAGAAGCTACTACACGTGAACAGGTCTTAAATGATAGGAGGCAAATATGGAGGGGAGCGGGATGCTCGTATGGGAAGGTATAAGAGTTTTGCTGAATGGCGGCTCATGATTCAGTGCTTCATAAGGGCTTGTAACCTCCAGTTGGATCACACCTTGATATACTCCCTGCTATAATGCAGCAATTGTTAGTAACGTTTTACACAGCCCCAAAAGACACCATGTAATTCTACAATTCACATTTACAGCTGGAAACAATGACATGCAAAAATGGTTTTGTATTTCTAGACACGTAAGTGCCTATTGTGCTATTTCAGTTGATGTCAGTGTGGTTTTAGTTGTTTCTTCTCCGTGGTTTTAATTATCTTTCCCTCTCCTGCCATCCAAGAACAAAAGACAAGGTAGAGAAACTAGCAACATGAAACTGTAATTGTATTCCCTCAGGAAGGACTGTTGCTAGTAGCTATCTTTTAGTTTGTTTAGATCTCAAGCCATTTTGAACTACTAGAAAATGCAGACGTTATTTGGTTATTTCTGTACAGTTTTATGCAGCGGTACCTAATTTTAAAAATAATGGGGCTTTTCACTTTGCTTTAACCAAAGCAGTAGAATTATGTTTCCTATGCATGTCATATTACAAAATAAGTAATTAAGACCTGAATCCTCAGGAGCTGTTACTTGAAATACTGGCTTCAATGACTGTTGTCCCTAAAGAAAGAAAAGTATTGTTAAACCATATTCCAGCTTCACAGCAGTGCCAGTTTATAAAAGCTGAGGGTCTGGCTGGGGAGCTTTTAGAAACAGAGACTTTCTGTTTTGCCTTTTTGTCACCAGTGTCAAACCAAGAACTTCCAGGTTTCTGGCTTAGTCATGCAGATTACAATCAGGGTAATGCAGAAGTTGATGCTGATGTGAAGGTGTTTGCCTGAGATTGTAACCTTGAGGGCCATTTAGCCAGAAAACATACAATATGCAACCTTTTCCTTAGCATGGCAGGAAATGAATGCTGGAGGCAAGACTGCTCATGGACACTATAACAGAGAGCCTGGGGCAGGGGACATGTTTTTTCCAGAGTTCCTACTAAATAGCTTCCAAGTCTCTATCTCTGCACCACTGAGCAAGGGGACTCAAGAGTCCTGAGTTGAGTGATAAGCACCAGAGCCTGATTTTCTAGAATTTAATGTTATAAAATGTAAAGACCTTCTACAGAGAGTAGTTAAAATTATTTCAAAATAATTTTTACAAAGAATTTCTTTATTTGGGAAAGAAGTATTTTTTCTACTTCTTATTTCAGAAAGTTTTTGTTTTGGTTTGAAATTCAGAATTTCACAGGGAAGGGAACTAATGATAAATAACAACACCATGGATCAGAGCCATAGCCTATCAGGCATATCAGTTAGTACATCTGTCTTGTAATACTGTGAAAATGTTTATACTCTAAATATAATTTATTTTTATCCTGTTTTAAATACCAGCAGCTATACAACAAGTTTAACTCCAGTGAGTTTTCTTCTCCAAAATCATTCTTAACATACAAAGAGTACAGTAGCCACAGCACAGAGAATGTCATCAAATTTGCTGTAAGTGTCAGGTCATAGCTAGTGGGAAAATTACCTTTGGTTGATGAGTGCAGTTATACCATTGCAGAGCTACATTGGAACTGCTCTGAATACGGAGGCAGAGTTTTCCAGGATTTCATTACCTTCATTCAGTGCCATTAACCTACACAGAGCTCACTGAAGTTCTTTGCCTTCAGGCAATTTTATTTTCATACAACCGAAGTGCATTACACAGCAGTCAGTATGTTACACATGATCGCTCTTACACTAATTGCATTCAGTAATGATTTAGATCACAGTAACGGTTAAGTCTGTGCTCCCAGTGTTTTGTACAATAGGTGAAGAAGTGCATTTAATTCACAGACTGATATATCTATATATCTATTTATTCAGGGTAAAATTAGCAAATTTTTCATGATGACCAATCCAGTTACTATAATCTTAAATGAAACATAACTTGCCTCCTCTAATACCTCAGTTTCTAAATTTATCTTGTGTAGTTCAGCAAATGACATCCTATCCATTGAAAACCCCATCTATATTTTCTTCTATACAGTGTTATGCACATTGCATGTTCCTGATGCTGAGCATATGCACAAAAATGAGTCCAACAAAATTATGTTTGATGAACCATGTCACATCTTAATTACTTTTTCTAGATTTATATAATTAATAAGTACCTATAAAACTAATCATCCATTTTCTTGATTGAAGATCCTCTGTCAAAACAAGTATTACCGTAAAGTAGGGTAAGATTTTTTTTAAGGAATAAACACACTGTTGGATGTGGGTCATGGTACTTCTCAGTCTAAGTGATTTTAGAGACTTTTTTTTTTACACTTTGCAGAGGATGAAATGATCCAGTCTTTAGAAATTACACACTCCAAAAGCTGAAAACAACCCAAGCTCATCATTATCTTCCTCTTCTTTCAAAAGGTTAATTCCTTTAAACAGACACTAATGAAACCATGGAAAAAATAGAAAACATTAAAGGATCTACAGAGATAACCAGAAGAATTATTAGGATGGTGGGAGGTTTACAAGGAGAAGTTATGTCTAATGAGGAAAGCTAAGTGATCAGCTAAATCAGTCAAACAAAATTTAAAAGGATGTAGTTTGTGACATAGGTATATAGCAATGAGCCTGAACATGTTTATCTAGACTATCCCCAGATCACTCTTGCAGACCCAGTTTGAAACGCAAAAGTATGCCGATTATCTAATGAAAAATAAACATTGCAGGAGAGGTGCTCGCTTACTGTAATGTGGTATAATGCTACAGAAGTTATGGGGATGACATGATTTTAAACTGAAAATATCAGAGGGTTGTATATATGTATATTTTAGCTGTGCATAATACTGTGACATCCTTTGACTGCAGTAATGAGAAAGTCTATTCTAAGTTTAAAAAAAAGAGGAAAACAAACCAGTATAAACAACAAAATCAGAAATTATTTGTAGCCTCGTAGTCACCTGACACCCCAATAAGTGTGCTAGAGGAGGTGGTGAAAACCTCCTGAGACCTGATGGATGACACTTGTTTCCATGAATCTCAGACAAAATTGAATTTCCAGAGTCAACTCATCTACAATATTATACAATATGTTCCTATAATAGCCTCAACTCGGCAGCTACAGGGCCTGAAGTGAAGGAAGTTGGAAAGGACAAGAAGGAAAGAGACCACTCAAACCAGACAACAGATAAGACTAAGAAATTTTCTACTGTCACTCAAACTTTAATGGTACACCAAACATTGAGATTTCAATAATTTCAGGTTTTTCTGTGTCTCACAGAAATATGAATTTTTTAGGCTAACTCAGTAACCATCTTCTATATTGTCAAAGATTTTTTTCTTGTGTTTCCATTCCTAGTGTATGTATAGTGAAAATATCCTGATATATCTAGGACAGGTCTTATTGGGCGGTAGATTCAATTCACTATTGAAGAAAAAAGTTACGATAGCTTAAGTCTCACAAGAATAAAATTAAGTCATTTTCCTTTGCAACTTCACAAATAGGTACATTTTAACGGGGATAAGGAGGAGTTCTTCAGATGGGTGCCCAGATAGGCTGGACAGAACTTTAAGCAGAGGCAGAAGCAGTTCATTCTCTAAGCTACAGGCATGTTGCCCAGATATATCTGCCCACATAGTGAATTGTCGATCATTTTAGGTGAGCTTTAAGCCACTGGGCACACCAAGGGCCCAAAGGAAACTGTGGGTTCCAGAGAGTTGAATCTGTGCATATTTCCACACTCACTTGCACTCTGACTAGAGTTTGGTCCTGAAGGAAGCCTGCGAAACAGAGTATCTAAAGGATCTCATATATGAGATTTGATTTTCTTTGCTGAAGATGCCATGCTATACAGTGGCAGCATGTTATACTACTACTCTGTAAACTCATTTCAGGTTCTTACTTCTAGGAAAGTTTTAAACTTTAAATTCTATGTCCAGTATCTTGAAACTGAGAACTTTCAGTGTATGCTACATGGCTGCTGTGTTACCAGGGACTTTCAAAACATGCAGAAGAATTGCTTCATTTGAAACATTTCTATTTTACCATGCGTGAATTTTTTTGGACTGTGGTGGAAGTACAGACGATGGGAAAGGAAAAGAGGAAACAGATGGGATAGAAGAGGGTGGTTTTACAAGACTGTAGGTTATTTGCACAGATGATGATTTTTGCTACATAATTTTTAGTATTTTTAATATGCTAAATCCTATCTAGAATTTTAAAATAGCTGCAAGCATATAGTGCACCAGAGAGCCTCTTAAAGATCTAAACAAATAAAGTGGCAAGAGCACTAATTTTAAAAGGTTAAAGGGATTGATAAAATGGTTGACCATGCCAGGTAATTGCATTATCCTAGGAGGCTCTGTCAAAAGGAATAAGTGGTCTTCTGCTGCTCTGATTAGTGACAGGAATCCATTAGGAAAAGCTTGAGTGTAATTAGAAAGGAGAGATTAAAAACAAACAAAAAAGTAACAGCAGTTAGAAAAATCAGGAAATGCAGAAATAGGTAGCATGAAACATAATCACAGGAACATATTAGGTGTTCTTAGTAGTTTCTTGTGCACTATAGTTTAGAAATAGTTGTAAGCCAGGAAAGAAAGAGTAAATTATATAAATAGGTACTTTTCTCTTACGTTTTCTTAGTTTATTAGCAGAGAAATTAAGATATCAGTGCAAAATACACCAGAATCAGTGACCGAAGTAAAATCAAATTTGCTGAATATCAGCAATTTAAAGAAAATTTCAGACAAATGCTGGAAAATCTGCTATAATCCACATGAAAAATACGAGTTTCAAAACAAGGCCCTCTTGCCTTCATTTAAAGCTCTGTTGAGTCATTAAAGTCAAATTTCTAGAAATACTGCCTCAGCTACACAGATAAACATGTTCACAATCTGTAAACTGTAGACTTAAAAAATGGCATAGAATTGATGTGAATTGAATTTCAAAGCACAAACCTGGCTAAATTAAAAGCAAATGGCATTGTATTTATGAAATCAGGATACAGCAAATATTAGGGTATGTCTTTAACCCAGTGATGCATCCTCAGATTTGCTGAAGCTCAGTCAGTGAACTGTGACAACGCTGAGCTCAGTGTTACCTGATTTATTGATTTAAAGATAACTTCATCCTTCTTACCTGATTTATTTATATTTAAACAATCCCAGGAACAATACCATACCAGTTTCATTCCTACCCTCACTGCTGTGAGCAGATCCAAACTCTGCATATGTAGAACAAAACTGGCATTCCCAAGAGCATATCATTCAGCAGGAACTTTGCAATACATTTACATTAAGTGAAACAAATAAAGACCCAATGTAATTTAAAGCTAGTGGTGATGGTAGACATAATTTTCTATTATGTCTACCATCATGTGGCTATACTTTTCATTCATTAAGGTAGTAGCACATACAAAAATCACAAATGTAAGACAGAATAGCTTAAAAAAACCCGCACAATAACTGTAAGCATAACTTTGCAACTTTCTATTTCTGTTGTATTGCTTGGCCTTATTGATAACACGGAATAATAATCAAGAAACTCTACATGTGTCTTTCCACTAAAGCTCTACCACAGATGCGTTTCAGACTAAGGCAGATCCTGCCAAAGCTACGTCTTACTGCTCGCTGTTCCCTCACTGATGTAGCTTCCCCTGCTCATTACTTTTTTCCTTGCTTCTAAACCCAGCTGTTAATTGCTTTAACCTTTAGTTGATTCCCTTGAACTCAGGAAATTTGCATTTTATTAAAACTAAGGTAACCACAATTTTAACCTCCATTCTAATTAATGCAGTTATAACACTGTAAATGAGATTTTAAAGAATATTCAGAAATCCGTCTAACTCTTACATTTCAATTGGTCTAATTCTTACATGTCAGAATCTCTGAAAATCAGATACATGCTATTGTCATTATAATGGGGTCTGCTTCTCAGAATTGTATGGCTACTGTCTCCTAAGTACCATGTTGTAGTTACTGCTTTATATTATTTAACATGATATTCCATTGTAACTAATACTATTCCATAGTAACTAATTTAATATCAAATTGTTTGGATGTAAGAATATTTAATGTATACTTACTAAACCTATTTTATTTTGCCTCATTTGATACAGAACACTGTAGGAAAGACTATCACAGCCAGGTATCCCTTTATTTTAATTTATGCATTTGCAATAGTATTGGTAAAATTAATGCAAAAAATGCAAATTAAGATCCAGATACCAAGATGCCAAATTTGGATTCTTGTGTTTTCCTCCCCACAGGATAAATTTATGACTTAGGAGAACTTACACAGCAATTATTCTACACAGCTGTCAAGACATTTTACAAAAGATCCTTTGTAGATGGGGAGAGTGAAGTATTAAAAAGCAACAGATTTTTTTTTTCCAGATTACAACTATTTAAAGAACAAGATTGGACTAGAAATCAGTGCACATTTACATTGAATAGTTTTTGGTTTGTAACTAGGTCATCAAATTAGATGCATCATCACCCAAGGGTCTCATTATAGTCAACGGCAAAAGACCAGCTGAATAGCCCCTTGGAGCTGCCCATTAAATATAAGTATCTACAGAGCCTACGTTTCTTTCTTAATGTCCCAATTAAAAATTTAAGATTAGGTAGAATGAGTCTCCGTAATCCTGCACTGAGGGTACTTTTCAGCTCCAATGCGTGTCCCAACCACGTCCCCCAGCTCAGAAGTAAAGCCAGTTACACACCTGCCCCTGCTTCCCACCCAGCATATCTTTGTGAAACGAAAGCTAGATGGAGACCACAGTAGTTTTTCTGCAGTATTCTGCCAGGAACAGCACAGATATTGACATTTCCAGCCATGCATGCTCTAAGGTCTCCAAGCTAAGGACATTAATCTGTGTGAGGCTGTAACGGCTGCAAGCAGAGCCACCAGGCCAACCAGAAAGTGGGTGCTCATACTTCTGTTTGCATTTGGGAGCCTGAAGGAAGGCAAGGACTGCAGTCACAACATGGTCATGATGCAAGTTTGGAAACTGTTCATCTAAAAGCAAACGCTTAAGTCTATGCTGTTTCTTCATGACTTTTTTCTTAGCAGACAAAAAAAGTGCCACATTTTTGTCCGTCCAAATGAATACAGAATCTAAAAAGTACTTTTTTCACCTTTGGTTTGCATTCGTGAGTGGGATCCCACAGTCAAAATGTTTTCACTGTCATTTTACCATATTGTCTGACTTATATTTGATTTCACTATTAACTCCCTTTCAAAATATACTTCCTTCTGCATCCCCCAGTTGCTGGTCCCATGTAGATTTGAACAGCATTAAAACAGAGGTATTCTCTAGTTTGCTACTATGATTCCCGTGATATTTGACAGCATAACTCTAAGTCAGTTTACCTGGATGGAGGATTTAAAATTCAGTGTTCAGTTTCCTGTTTCAGGACTGCTACATCCTAAATCATTAGATCAAAAAAAAATTGCCACCGTCACTGCCCTCTGTAGCAGTTCTGTAAATCTATGAAAGTTTTATTGCAAGTGCACAAATAAGTAGTGTTCCAATACAAGCTGAATGAAGACTTTGCTCGAGCTAATCTTTTTTTTAGTAAAAAATTTGGGGAAATATTGTTTAGGGACAATCTTTACAATGAATATATGTCTTTAAATATTTGGTCCCCGACTTGAACGAATCAAATTTTCATGTAGCATTAGTAAAAGAGAGCAAAGTACTGCCTTCCTAATTTTAGACAAGTGAAAGAGAACTGATCATATATGGTAAGAAGAACCAGTAGTGGGAAGATGTTAGTAGGAGCCACATCTGTATGGGACCCCATCTCCAGAAAGCAGAACATATTCCACTAAAAAGCATGCATGTCTGCTCCTCTGTAAGATGCCTCCTCTATCAGTGAGTTACTATTCCACTATTTTTTTCTGCCAAGACAGTTAAGAAGCTGGAAGAACTTGGAGTCTTAGTTTTTAAAAGAAAATTACTCTTTGCCACTTTCATTCGTAGACAGGGATGAAAGAAGTACTATTTAAGCTAAAAGGATGATGCTGGCACAAGAATGCACAATGCATGTTGGCATACATTAGTGACATACATTTGTGATGAACATTAGAAAGTGTCTAAGCATAAGACAAATGACATCCTGGAAAAGGTCTATGGAGAAGGACATTCAAAAAAACCCATTTCTAGTGCAGGAACAGGCTTTACAATGTTAGTAGCACACCATGCTATGAGACCATGGCTGCAGTTTTGAGCAATTAAGCAAATAAGTAATAAGAAAGCTTTGGCTGACACCTCACAGTTTAGATTTTTTAGGTTTCTAATACTAGACCTGTTACACATTTTCATATTACAAACATGTTTGATTGCTTCTGGTAGCTTGAAGAATAGCAGATCTCCAACGGTGGAACATTACCTGGGAATACTCAGGGCTGTAAACTACGTTCCCTGACCTGTCATACTATCAGAGATCAAAGTAAAATACCATTAAACTGAACAATTCACCAATCAATTCAAAAAGTGAATATGTTTTAAGATAATAGCAGTGACAGCCCACTGAGCATCTTTGACAAGTGCCACTGGGATGTTAGAGAAATTATGAATTATGTGTATGGGAAGTTATATTTCAGTAAGAAATATCATCTTGAAGCATTACTATATTGTAAAAATGACACTCATTCTGCACTTCTGCATTCACAGATCTTAGTGGAACTTTCACAGGGAACATGAAATAAAGAAGTAGTATGAAATTACTACTTAATACCTCAGTATTAAGCATTACTATGCAAAAATAATGGCACAGGCAGGTGCCAGTGAATATTTAATTATCATTTAGAAGCAGGTCTTTCATACCATAGGTAGAGGTTTGGTAGGTCTGCACAGTAAAAGAAAACATCCTGTCTTAATATAAACCTTCAGTTTGGAAAATAATTTTTATTATCCTTTTGCAGGTGTAAGGAGGGTACCTACAGAAGCGGGGCTGGAACAAATGCAGGCTGCGGACAGGTGTCAGGAGCTCCACACCGGGGGCAGCTGTGGAGGATGCCTGCCCCTGGCTGCACAGTCCCACCTTCGATAAAATCTTCATCTTGTGCTTCTACAGTATCCCAGAGAGGTAAGTTTTACAGGGAGGGATAAAGTCTGTCAGCCTATGTGATGAAGTTGGCAAGAACAGGGAAGTTTTGGGGCGCAAAGTCCTTTCTAAAGCTTGATGAGAAGTCATGCAGTCCAAACTAAAGGAGGACTATCTCCAGCACTTCTCATTTAATATTATAGAAATGAATTAAAACACTTGCAAGAAAAAAGTTATCAGAGCCTGAAAAGCAAGATGTAATAAGGCCTAAAGGCGGTGCCTCTATTGAGTCTGCGAGGCTCGGAGGTTAACAGTCACAAATGATTTTCCATAGGCCCACGGTCTGGGTGGTGACTTCTTAACACGAGCCTGCTTTAAGTAGGCACTGGAGCAGCTCTGCAGCCCGGGCCAACACGCACCTTTGTGCTCTTGCTCTGTTTTGTTTTCGGGGGCAAAAAAAGCCACGCTCATAACAAGTGAGGCTGCCGGAGTCAGGGAAACTGGTGGCAACCGGCACCGCCCCGGAACGACCGCCGCACTGCCCGCGCTTCCCGTCCGGATCTCTTTGGCTGGTGCACCGCGGCGGCGGAAGGAGGGTCGCTCGCCATGGTGCGGGATGGGGATGGGGATGGGGATGTGGCTGCGGCTGCCGCAGCCTCTGCTTCTGCCTCTGGGGGCGGCGGGGGGCTCCTCACGCGGCGCTCCCAGCCCTTTCCTTCCCGCCGGGAGCGGCCCTACTGGCGCCTTGGGAGCCTGCGGCGGCTCCCCTGAAACGCGGCAGGAGGCTGTGTGGGCCGTTAACGGCGGTCAACCGACCTTGCGTTTAAAAGCTGCTCCCTCCCCGCCGCTCGGCGGGCTCCGGGGAAGGGGAGAGCCCCGAGTGACCCTGCCCGTCGCATGGGCGCGCTTCCTCCCGGAGAGGTTTGCATCGTTTTAGGCCTTCCCGGCAGGGCAGCCGGCGGCGAGAGCAGCGGGTCTGGGCTGTGCCTGTTCCCCCTCAGCGAGCACCTCCGGGTTGGCGGGAGGGGGAAGAGAGGAGCGGGGTTCACGTGTGAAAACAGTGCAGGGTGCCTCTTAACATCTCTTCAGGTGTTTAGGATAACTTATCTTTGACTTTTTTCTGTTGTTTTCGTAATCCTAAACACTGATGCTAACACAGATAATGTGATGTACTAAAGTCTCCGTTTATTGCTGTTTCCTGCATCACATTTGCACATTTAGCCTCTTTGTTTTCAGGTGTTTCTTTTGCACGCAGTTAAAGACTTTAAAGAATTTAAATTGCATGTTGTTTGATAAAGCCTTTCAGTTTTGTTCAAACACTTTTTCACCAAAAAGTAACATAACTTCATCTAGTGTTACAGTATTTTTTAAATTTGTGAGTAGTAGTCCCTCTCTGTGCTGCATGAAGGGCTAGAGAAGGAAAGCCTCTGGCTGCTCCCTCATGTGAGCCATTCTCATGGTCTGTGGGGAGGGACAAGAAGGTCCTTTTTGTTATGTTGTACAAATTAGATATGGCTTTTGTCAGAAACCCAGGTGAACAATCAGATAGAAGCTTGAATGGGGACATTTACTGCAAAGGTGCAGAGAGACAAACTTAGTTTCCTAGCTGCAGGGTTCTACAAAATAGGTATTTTGAGAGTAGTCACTATGTAGGATTTCTTACAGCATTTTCTGTGCTCCACTAGTTTTGTTACAGCATGTACCATGTTCAAGTAATTTTGTTTGTTACTGAGGAGGGTAAGATTTAAATGGTGGAACCATGGTACCTATCTTGCCTTTAATGTTTTACTTAACTTTAGTAGTGTATAGTATCTTTGATTTCTTTTCAGCCAAAGTTACGAAAAACCCAAGGAGGGAAGCAAGAGAAAAAAGTTATCCATCCTTACAGCAGAAAAGCCGCACAGCTTGCAAGGGAAGCCCACAAACAAGAAAAGAAAGAAAAGTAAGTTGACAGTGCAAAATCTGTTTACAGACCAAAGGATAGCATCACAGTAGATATTTTTTGTTTGGGGGGAGGAGGGTGGTGGTGGAAGGGCACTGTTATGCTGATACAACCTTAAGATAAAAGAAAGACCTATATAACTTAGTACTGCTGGGCCATGTGAACTGATAGGTTTACGTTCATGAGATCGGCTTATACAAAGTACATAGTTCTGCTACTTGACTTTTGGTATTGTCCTTACAAGTTAGGTTTCTTCTTATCGTGGCATTTTGCTTTTTATAATCTCAGTGGCATGATGCTGGTGATTTCACATGAAGCCTAGTCACCTAGTTTGACTTTACTCGAAGATTTAATAAGAATCCTGCTTAGGGTCTAGCTTCTTGTGCTGAAGTTTTGAGTTCAGAGAAAAGAAAACCCAGAAACCTTCCTGCAGAAGAGAGACTTCTGAATAAAACTGAATAGTTAACTCCTCTTTGGTGAGTTCCTGTTGTTCCATGGCAAGTTTGGTATTCTGCTTTTACGTTTTATTTCTCCCTTCCACAGAGGGAGAAGATAGCTGGAGAAGACTGGCCTTTAGTTTCCATTCTGTCTCAGCTTGCTAGTTGATATGCTGTGATTGTTTGTTTAGAAAGTTATTAAAGCAAACTTAAAGCATTTTCTGTCAAAGTATACTAGTATGTGGATGGACCATGTGAGCTGAGCCCAAATATTCGTATGTCTGAAGGTGTTAAATTGGGAACTCATGGTACTGTTGAAACATTCCTCAGTGACTATGCAATTTTATGGTTGGGGATGGATGTACAACCTTATCCACAGCAAAGTTGTAAGGTTGCTCTAACTAGAAAGGGTCCTTTTACTAGCATAGCTGTGTCGTGGCCTCAAGCAGAGCTGCCGCAAGAATTTACAAGTAGCAAGTATTGAGGATCGGACAGTTTCCTAATGTGCAAGAAATTTTCCCTGCTGCTTTGTGTTTTGTCTGTGCTCTCTGAGTACTGATTGTAAGTAAGTTTTTATTGTAGACTATTTTCTTAGTGCTAAAATGACTGCTTTGTCCCCTAACTCTCTCATCTTGCCCCATAACTGCCACTCTGAGCGCTTAATCACAAAAGATAACTGAATCATGCTTGAGTCTTAGTGCTTACATCTGTGACTTTGACATAAAGAAAAACATGCACAAGAAAACTTACTGAGTGAAGGAGTGATGTACTGACTATTCATTATGACATGTCACACTCAATCAAGTCTTTTAGTAATTGTCTCTGTGGGTAGAATTATACTGATATAGACACCTGCGATGACATTTCTTGTTAGAGTGCTATTTTTGGTTCCTCTTGCAACAGCAAGAAGTTAAAGCAAAGAACTCCCACCAGGATAGTATTGTCCCATTTAACTTGCTCTTTAATTACTTTTCTTCATGGAGAGGGTTTTAAGGTATATGTTAGAGATTGCACAGGGCAATCTACTTTGTTGCAGGTAAGAGAGTACCGAATGCATCATTCGTTTCTCTGCTTAATGCATTAATATTGCAGCAATTAGGTCATCCTTTCCATGAAAAGGAATGAGAAGAGGCTGGCTTTGTGCTGACAAGGCTTTGTACTGACAAGGCTTTGTTACTGAGGCAGCTAGATTTGGCAAGTTGTAGTATGTAAGTAATGTTGTTTAATTCTAACACAGGTGCTTTTTCTATTGAACAGCTGAAAAGTTTACTGTTTAGGATATTCAGAGCAGTGTCAGGGTGTCTTGGGCTACCAGAGCCACCTTTGCAGCAGTGGACTCTTAGTCCACTGCTAACATTGCCATTGTGAGGTCTGCAGAGCAAAATATGGAATCAAAATTGTTTTAGGAGCCAAAGGCCTCTTAGTAGTTTTGAGCACGCAGGTGTTAAAGCAGCAGCTACTGCCCGAACATTCACACACTATTCAGAGAGTTGCACACACACCACCCAAGACTTTAACTGCTAGGACTGGAGTCCCTTTGCACTGGGCAGTTCCATTGAGCTGACGGGTGCCCCTTTTTGACTCCACGCACATGCTTACTCACTCTCAGGCATGTTCTCTCCCCTCAGGCTTGTCCCTAGGTTTCCCTGAAGCAGAGTGTCCAACATGATGTATGCCAGATGAATTTATTGAGTGGTACAGCAGTAAATGACAGCTCGAGCTGGGTGCCTCTGGAGAGGGACCCCGAACAAAGAAATCCCTGGGCACTTACACCCTTACAATTTAAGTTCCCTTCCCCTCATGCAATGGTTCGGTCCAATAGCAATATTTGGATCTGGGGTCTTCTTGTTCCTCATTGGATCCTTTCGCTGTCTCCAGGTGGGACATTTCTTTTTCTTATCTTAATGGATGCAGCTTCTGCTGACAGTTGTGGCTACCTTATCTTTCTGGTTTGCACCGGTTTTGGGGGCCTGCCTTCATGTAGCTAAGTAAAAGTTCAGTATGCAGTCAGCGTATCTAGGTGAAAGTTCACAGCTTGCGGCCTAAGGCTTTAGCAAGCCTTGCTGCTAATGCTATGTATTGGATTCCATTTGAGCTAGAAAGCGACTTCTACAACACAGGGTTCAGTAAACTGGAAATATCACTGACTTTACTGATTTCTCTAGACAGATATACTCGTAGTAAGCAATTGTAACACACCTTGTCCTCTCGTATGATGATCTAGATGATCTTAACCCTTAAGTTTGTTTTAAAAAAAAAAAGTTCTAGGTCCCCCAATGACACACAAAAAAATAAATTATTTAATTTATTGGAAGTTTCCTTTCTTTCAGCAGTTGTCACCAAATGTATTAATTTTGAGACTTGCTCATCCGAGAGTTGGTTCTAGTGCCTAGTCTTTACTATGTAGATTTCTGTCTGTGCTTGCCAGAGTAGATTAAGTCTCATAGCTCAGCACATGGCAATACCAGTCTTTTATCTGCGCTAGTCCCCATGGTTGTAGTTTTACAGAAGATGCTCCAGTTAATACATCGTGGAATGCAGCTCTAAGTACAACCACGTTAATTTTTTTTTGTTTTTAAATTGTACCAATAATTGCAATACTAAAAAAATGGATTTGTTGGATTGGACAGCAGATAACTTCTTAAGTGCTGGAGAACCAGGTTATGCAAGGGTGAATTGAGGGTATATATTTAGGGAGTTTACTTCCTATGCCTTGCAGGTAACACCTTACCTCACCTAGCAGTACATATAGAACAATTGCTACAGTGTCTTCCTTCTGTCTCCTAGCACCCATTGCCACTGGCTGTTAAAGACAGCTGAACGTTCCTTGCCCTTTATTTGGGCTCCAGTAATTTACCCTGTGCGCAATGACAGGTTAATCCTCTGTGAAAGCTTCTTTTCGTGGATTTAAGTTTAGTTCAAATGCTTTTGCTAACACATGTAAGTCTACCATGTTACTTCAGCCTTTCTTTATAAAGTTATTTGCTTTTTAAAAAGGAATTTTACATAAAAGAAACAAACTTATTTATAAATGAGTTTTTTACCTGTTTAAGAGACATAAGAGTCTTCATAGCAGTATGATTAGCCTTCCTGTTCCTTTCCTCTGAAATGCAGCAAAAGGAGCTAGTCAAGGCAGCAGAATCCTTCCAAGTGAAACAAGCAGGCCACCACTTGGTGTCACTGATTACCTGAGGAAAAAAACGCCATTTTATGAAAAATTATTAAATATTGGCAGCCAAGCAAGCTAATAAAAGATGAACTTCAAGCAGCCTGATGAAAAAGCAGTTGGTTTATTCTGAATTCTTGTGGGGATCAGTGAAACCTAATGCCTTCACAGAGCAAAAGTGCTTAATAGCGAGAAACTCAGCTTAAGATTAGAGGATGTAGATAGCTATCCTTTCCCTCAGGGTCTCTGTAGGATGTTGATAGTTACCCTTTTTAGGCCTCACAGAACAGAGGTACTCCATAGAGAGAAACTCAATTTAAGATTAGAGGATGTAGATTGCTATCTGTTTCTTTAGGCTCTGTTTCTTGACTTCTGCCTTTTCTTTTCCAAGCTCCCTTACTGTTTCAAGTGTGAGGCCTCTAGGCTGATGCTAAAAGATGTAACCCTTCATTTTGCATAGGGAAACTGTTCCACCAAAAGTAGTGTGTCAGTCTGGACCATCCAAAGTGTATTGCGATAGCAAAATGATCTATCTATAAATAAGATATCTATAAATTAGGACCCACATCTTGCAGTTCTGGGTCCTAAACAATTAACTAGCATTATTCACAGGTCTGCGCTTTGTAGATCTCTTTTGTTGTGGTGTTCTAAAAATAATTTGTATTAA